>BPLQ01013501.1:0-84395 GCA_021605075.1 Caerostris darwini
ATCAAATATGTTTTAATCTTCATTTATTTCTAACAAATGGTATGAAATGAAATGTTAAAAAATGTAAAAATGTTATGCTTGAATCTACGCAGTTAACACATTTTCTTAACTGCTGAATATTTTTTATTTGTTTTATTGTTTATATTCATATTTTAAATTTAAAAATCAATTTTTTCAATGAATTTTTTATTATAATTGTATTTTTTTTTTCTGTTCAGAAATTACCATCCTATTTCACTTGTATATGCTATGTTGTAACTATATTGTACGTTTGTTAATTTGGTGTTCTTTAATAACTATAAAATAAAATTGAATAAAGTATTTTAAATTTCTTGATAATTTTTAAGGAAATGCAATTTTTTTTTTTTTTTTTTTTTTTTAATATCTTGCTTTGAAATCATGCTAAATTAAAAAAAATATATTCAAATTTCACTTTTTAATATGTGCATAGAATGTTTTGATTTTCTTCGAAAACTAAATGTTTTTTATCGTTTTTATATGATTAATTACATTGTGTTTTTTGATAAGAAGAATTTCTTGTATTTAAAAAATTTTTTTTTTTTTTTTTACATATTACAACTCTATAATTGTTATAACATTTTTTAACAGCAATTTTTTTTATATTTGACTTTTCTAGGAAAAAATGGGCATTGCCTTTCTTGTAACTTTTTAAAGATTTTTTTTATTTAATATATTTATTGACTTGGCGTATTAGGAAATATTGTATTTTACGTGTTCTTTACTTTTTTTTTTTTTTGTTAGAATCTATTGCTTTATTTTTACTATAAGTGTAGTACAATGAATATATCTTTACAATAAGGGATTATTTCATTTAAAATATTAGTAATAATAACATAATAGTTATCGATCAATGAAAAACTGAAGATAACATTTAGTTTTGGATGGACTATTTTTTATGTATTATTTTTATAACCCATCTCTAGTTAGGCTTGTATTATGATTGCTTTAAATAAATAAAAATGAATTTAAGCCATACTAGTGAAAGCAATTTCTGAGCTGATCTCTGGTTAGGCTTGTATCAAGATTACATTAATTAAATAAATGAATTTAAGCCATATTGGGAAAAGTCGGCATGAAATTTTTTGTATTCTTTTTTACAGAATTATCAGTCGTAAATTTATATAAAATCGCAGTAGAAAAAAAAGAATGAAATGAACTAATGTTTTGTTTTAATTTTAATGTCTATTATTGTTTTCTTAAAAGTGGAGGAAAAGAATATTCAAGATTGAGAAGATATAATACAAGATCTAGATTCTAAAAATTTATCGTTATTCAATTCCTTCTATTAGCTCACACTCTCCCTATATATATCTTATATATAGGGAGACCACTCAAGTTCAAATACATTTTTTTTTTTAACTTGTAGTGGATGAAACTGGATGTTAATACAGTTTTTTCAAATATTAATTCAGTAACTAAATTTAATTAATTAATTAAATTTTTTGATTTAAGTTGCATATATCTACCAATAGATGGCGCCAGATAAACTTAAAAAACATAAATGAAAATTATTTTTAGAGGACTTTTTGCAATATAGTGGAAAAAAAGAAGGAATTCACTTAAAAAAAAAAAAAAATTTTTATATTACTTATTTTGATTTTTTTTTTTTTTTTTCTTTTCAGGCTCTGAAAACGAAACTGGCATTATTGTTCAACGTTCTCGAGGGATTCCTTTTTATTCCTGTCCGGTGTGTCATTATACTTCTCCCATAAAGAGCAACTTAAAAAGACACATGCTGATTCACAGCCAGAAACGACCTCACGTCTGCGACATTTGCCAGAAATCATTCAGACAAAAAGAACATTTGAAATCTCACATGAAAGTACATTTTTCATTCACCTGAATCACAAAAAATGTTGTACTAAAAATAAGAACAAAATAAACCTGTGTGTTTTCTTTATGATATCGTGCGTTACAATTTTGGCTTATGAAAGTGTGCATTGTAGTGGATATGTCGGTTTGTTTGTTTGTACAGCTGGATCTGGAAGTGGTCGAGTCACAAGAACACACATTTAAAGGCATACCACTTTAATTACAAACGCACGAGCACTACACACTACAATGATTAATATACAACAGACATTTAAAGACATGTATTTATATTTAAGTGGCAGGACTCCACTTTTAAACTGTAAATAAAGTTCAGGTAACTGGTTAGGGTAGGCTGGACTCAGACTCAGGTAGGCTGAATAGCGAAATATACTTCATCTCTGGATGAGAGTCTATAGGCCAATTTGTGCACAAGATGGTGCTAACTATATCTTCTCTTGGAGTGAGAGACTATAAACAAAACGTTTCTGTAGTAGCAGCTAATTATACAGTTGTGGAAGGATTGCACTTCTAGCTCTCGGGATGAGAGCTCGCAACTAACGGCAGCATCTATTTTGCCATACGTCCTCTCTGGCGAGAGACTGGATGTCTACAGATGATTTCTTCTGAACGCAGCAAAGGGTTCTCTTGCAGTATGTAGGATGAAAAAATGGTTGCGTAGGTGGGACCACTGTTATGGCATTAAGTTTACTATGTTATTTGGAGATTTTCTTGTTGTTTGCCAAATTCATATATCGTCATGTATTCCGGGAATGATGATCATATGAGAACGAATGAGGGAATTCGCACATATAAAACTCGGCTTCCATAGAAAATGTTACTTATACCATGAGAAATTATTCTGCAAGATGTATAATAAGATATTTGTTTTCTATTTTATTATTTTAACTTCCCTAAACGCTCATTTTTTTTTTTTTTGTTAAGAATTTTTCATGTTATAGAACTGAAATGCACGCAAAGCATATACCAATTTCGTGAGGCCACCCCTCATCAGTTGTCCATTTTACTTGCAAAATATAATCGATGATTTTTTTTTTTTAATCTTTTCAAATTCTGACGAATAATTTCAATTGGAAACATGATCTAGCCTTAGTTTGATGAAAAGGTAAACATTTAAAAATTAGAAAAATATTTAATGTTTACTTTTTCATTGCGTAGAACACGGGTTTTTCAAACTTTTTAGCCTAGGGGCCACGTTGACTCTTCCACCAAATCCCAAGGGCCAAGAACCAATAAAGTTTTACCGACCTGCCCGAAGGCTTACGGAGCTGAATAACCAGAAGCCATGATAGTAACCCACCCGCACAAGCCGGAGTCCGCCTTATTCGGCTCCACGGCTAAGGATGAAATGCAATAGTACAAGTCAACCCCACCGCTGATTGGCAGCCCTCAACTGGGCTTGATATAGTCCCAATCAAATCCACGTTCACCCTATATAACGTGTTCGAGGACGATCGCCGACATATGTGGATCTCTTAGCCGTCTTAAGGGACGTTTACCCAGAGGCACCACGGGGAGGTGGATCCACTTCGCCCTCTAGGGCCAAGAACCAGTGGGGAAAACAGATTTAATTATGAGCATTTGAAGTCGCTGTTAATAATTTCCTCTAGTAAAATTGATCTGCAGCTACAAGCAATTCTCAGTGGAAAGTTAATAACTAAATAAATCTTATTAATCATAATTATAATGTTTAATTTCATTATGTGAATTATCTATGTGCATCACTTCTTGTAAGTTTACAAATATGACATTATTAATCACAGTTATCATAGCACGAAATAGTCACACCACTATAGGCACTAAAGTTCTTATTTATATAGTCTACATGCGTCCCATTATTACATATGCTAGTCAAATATGGGAATCCGCCTGCAAATCAAGAATTAAGGACATCAAATTTTGGAGAACAAGGTATTGCGCATGGCAGTTGATGCACCATGGTACATGCGAAATAATGACATTTTAGCTGCTTTGGACATTACTACCATTAAAAATTTTATTCACAAATTCACAAATTTTTATAATAACACTCCTAACAATCCAAATCCTTCAGTTAAAAGATTACCTGATTATGACAT
This sequence comes from Caerostris darwini, assembly GCA_021605075.1. NCBI lineage: Eukaryota > Metazoa > Arthropoda > Arachnida > Araneae > Araneidae > Caerostris > Caerostris darwini. The sequence goes on from BPLQ01013501.1 coordinate 3,930, forward strand.
AACGCTACCTGCCAACAATAAACGTCCGCGCACCTCTCTGAACATACTAAATAAGTAAAAATTTTATTCAGCTCTCTCTATGTGTTGATTTTATTCTATATTTTATTTTTTTCTTTTTTACTTCATTTACTGAGCAAGCCATTTCTCTTATCATTTACTTCCAAAGGAATCATCAAGATAGAGGTATATGGATGCTAACGCTGCCAAAATGCCTCAATAATGTCAAATTGTCTAATCACAGTATCTCTTATTTACATGGCATTTGGATAAATTGTGATGGCTTAAAAGCATAAATTTCACAAAGAAGTTCATGTCCAGTATATTAATTAAAAATATTTCAGAATAAGAAATAACTAAACATTTAATATTTATATTGGTTAATAGTTTTGTTTCAACATTTATGCATCCATTTAATATACAGAGTGACAAAAGTCATGGGATACCTCTTAATATCGTGTCGGCCCTTTTGCCCGGTAAGGCAGACTCGACGTGGCATGGACTTAGTCGTTGGAAGTCTTCTGCAGGAATATTGAGCCATGCTGTCGGGATAGACGTCCATAATTGGACGACGTTGATGGTGCAGGATTTTGGGCACGAACAGACCTCTCGATGATGTCCCATAAATGCTCGATGGGATTCATGTCGGGCTATCTAGGTGGCCAGATCATTCGTTATTGCCAGAATGTTCTTCAAACCAATCGCGAACAGTTGTGGCTTGACATGGCGCATTGTCATTAAAAATCCCACGTTTTTGGGTACATGAAGTCCATGAATGGCTGCAAGTGATCTCCAAGTAGCTGAACATAAGCATTTCCAGTCAATGTTCGGTCCAGTCGCATGAGGAAAGTTATGCCATGAAAAAAAGCCCACACCATTACGGAGCCACCACCATTAGTCTTGCTGACAGTTTGGGTCCATGGCTTCGTGGGGTCTGCGTACTACCATCAGCTCTTACCAACTGAAATCGTGACTCATCGGACCAGGCCACGGTTTTCCATTCATCTAAGGGACCAACTGATAAAAAAAGCTATGTCGTTCTGTCAGTAAAGGCACTCGAGTCGGTCTTCTGCTGGAATAGCCCAAATAGCCAAATTTCTCCGCACAGTTCTAACAGACAAGTCCCTTGTACGTCCCACATTGATTTCTGCGATTATTTGATGCAGTGTTACTTATCTGTTAGAATTTGACTCCTTTGCAGACGTCGCCGGTCTCGGTCGTTAAGTGCAGGCGGTCGACCACTTTGTTTGGTGGGATGTTATGCCTGAAATTTTCATACTTCGGCACACTCTTGACACAGTGGATCTGGGAATGTTGAATTCCCTAACGATTTCCGAAATGGCATGACCCATGCGTATAGCTCCAACTAACATTCCGCGTTTAAAGTCTTTATTCCGTCGTGCGATCATCATCACGTCAAAACCTCTTCACATGAATAACTTGAACAGAAATAATTTCTGGAAAGCACTGCGCATTTATACCTGTTTTACGCGATGCTACTGCCATCTGAAAATTTGCATACGCTATCCCATGACTTTTGTCACTTTTTTATAAATATATATATATTGTGTGGAAAAACTGGCAAAGAAGTTGTTGCCAATTTTAGAATAAGAACTGGACATGACTTCCTGGCCAAAATAGAGATTGCGAACTCTGATATATGCGTTTTGTGTAAGGCAGAGAAGATGTATAAGGCCCATATACTTGTGTGCTCGGACTGGACTCTTAACTTACGACATAATGGTTATTTTTGCTCATACGGCAACTGGCTAAGTTTGCATGGATTGAGTTCCAATCTAGCCATAGGTAACAACAACAAGAAATATTGTTTGAAGAGTCATTTAATACTTTTATAACTAGTTTATTGTTATTAATAATAGTGTGTGAATCTGTCATAATGGCGTGAGAAATTATTGTAAGAATATTACAGATTATCTTAGTTTATTCATCTATGTAGAAGTACTACAGGGATGAAGGGAAAAAAAAAAAAAAAAGTGGTGGATGATAATGGGCCGTTACTGTTCAAATATCGAATATAGTGTTAGATAAGGAAATCTGATGGAATTGATGCTGATTTTTTATTGATCACATTTAGAGCTGTATTAATATATTTGTTTGTAGATAGTTAAATTATTCAGTTCTTCGTCTAGAGATTTGAGGTAATGTAGTTTAAAATAAAAATATAGCTATTGGAAGCTTTATCAATGGGTATATAATAAGTTTTTATTGCTTTTATTAATAAATATAATTATGGAGAAGAAAGACAGAGAAGAGCGGAATTGGCTAAGAACGCAATTTTTAATTTTTTTATAAATATTTCATTTCCGCTCAATCCAAAAATCAATGGGAACTAAGGAGAAAGTTAATGTTTTCATCAGTCAGTCTTTACAGTTTATCGGAGTACCTTGTGCCCAGGGGGCCTTAAACTCCTATCTGGTCAAAATGAGTACATGGCGATAAGTAGGAGAACCATGGTTATCATAAAAACAGGAAATAAGTAGTTAAAGAAAATGTCCCCAACTTCACAATTTTAAGAAGAAAATGAATAATATAAAACAGTAAAATAGCAAATTAAAAAGAGATTCCACAGGAGGATAGGGTAACCGCTGCTAGAAATGATGACGAAAGGACGAGTTCGTCTAGGAATTTTGTAAATTGTAAAGAACCGCCGTGGGGCGTTTATCATTTTCCGGCAGAGTAAAATCGTATCTATGTTTTCAAGCAGAATGTGTTGCTTAATACTTTTTGTAAAAGTTTTAATATTTAGTTAAGTGGTGATAGTGACATTAAGTAGTTAAATTAGTAGTCTGAATTTTGTTTCTTTAACAAGAATATCTCTAAAGACTCAAGTAATCAACGTTTCTAATGACGCCGATGCCAATAGGACTGGAATCTGTGCCAACTAAATTTTTTGTCCTTGCAGCTGATGAAAGAAACGGGATGTGTCAAAATAATAATAATTAAATTAACAAATTAAATATGAATAAATTATAGCTTAAAACTTTCCTAACAAATGGGGTGCAATATTTTAATGTTTTTTGTATGTCGATATTGACTACGGGAGAAGTTTTGGGGTTATCACTTAAAATGGTTTTAAAAGGAATTTTATCCAAAATAGAATGCTAAAAAGCGGAAGTAAAGTATTTTATGGTGGTAAATTAATGAATTGCTTGTTTGAGGGATTATGGATGTTATTCCACAAACATATACGAATATTTGTGTACTAAGCACGGAGAGTGCTGCAAATTGTAGTCGAAAATCATGTGGGTTTAGCGACACACACACATATATATATACTATCAGATTTCGGCATACGTTGTACAGCCAAAAAAAATGCATTGTAGAAAATTACATGTTGCGAATATATTCTCCATGTTCCAATATATGTACATACTAATTTTCATGGATATCGTTTAAACGGTATATAAGATGAAATGCTGCAGCGCCATCTGGTGGCAAGTAACAATAAAATGGACAGCGCGAACCTATTTTCCATGCTTGAATACATATTATTACCAAATTTCATAACAATAGGTTGAACAGTATAGAAATTGATATAATGCAACACCATCTGTTGGCAACTTACAACAAAGAGGATAGGACAAAAAAACATTCACCGTGTTTTTTTAAACACATACAAAAAATTTCATCAAAATAATTTCAGCCGTTTAGGAGAAGTTCAGTGACAAACATACGTACAGAAGAATTATATATATATATATATATATATATATATAGGTCCCGGTCCTCTGTGACCATAGAGTGCCACAGAGCCCAATCAGATTTCTCACCCACATCATTCCCAAACTGTAAAGAGGCAATTCAGCTCTAGACACAGTGATATGATGTGGTAGTAATCTTTTGAATGATGAAAATAGTGTAAGAGAACGAAAACGTTACTTTTGGGTATTTTATTTTTACACTTTCCTCACATCTATAAGTATCTTATAAATTATTCAAAAATACAGAATTCTGCACAATTTGCAATGGTTTGCGTAATCCCCAATTTTCGGTTTAATTTTATTCCTGTTTTTCTTTCCCTTCATTCTTGTTTTATTTTTATTCTAAGGCAGAAGTATAGTACCTTTTATAGTCAATTTTTTTTTCATTCTTGCATAAATATCTTTCATTTCGTAGTTAAAACGAGCTATACAGTTTACATTTTCATCCCCTTAAAAATGTTGTCATATTGGGAAATACAATATTTAATTATTAACAATTGATTAACAATATTTAAAATATTGCCACATTAGTTAACAGATAGATATGGTAACACAGACACTTTTAGATGTTTGAAAAAATAATTATTTCATATGAAGGCAAAAAAAAAAAAAAAAAAACATTAATTACTTTAATGAAACTTTTGCCAGCACTATTCTGCGGTAATGTTTTTTTTTTTTTTTTTTTTCATTTTCAATGGCAAGGCAATACAAAAATGGGAAAAATACAAAATAAAGAAGAAAATGCACACAAAAGAGTTCAACGAAGTTGATTGAAGTCACTGCCTTAAGAGTCCTCTAGCTTGCCAGTATCTCGCCGTGAAGAATGCCATGAAGTGCCAAGCAACGATGAAGATGAGTTCGTGTCATTAGTAATGCCAAATCACAAAGAATGTAGTTTGGTATGTCAAAATTCTAATGCGATGGAGATATTCATTAGGTCAGTTCTTTTTTATTGAGACAAGCCATCAGCATTCCATTGCAATGCATGCAGGCCTACTGGACGACGGTTAGGATAGCAGCTAGAGCTCATGCCGAAAACTGTAGACCACTTAGCCGTATAGAAAGTTGCCCAGGGTGCACCACTAGAAGGTAGGTTTACATTGCACCCCTTCTATGGTAAATTAACGGTGCGTTTGTATAAGGTGATGATCCTATAAACGTTAAAGACACAGTAAAACAAATTAATTTAAACTTGAAATCTTTAAGAGTAAACGGTTTGGACGCGCGTTAATGGTAGATAAATAAACAAAAATAAAAGATGGTAGGTATGATTTACAAAACAGTTCATTAAACAATATGAACAGAAGGTGTTAAAAATTGCTGTAACCCGCATTAGTACAATGTTCGAAAAAGCTACTAATGATTGTTGAATCATCAACAGTATTACGTCTATTATGGACACACGTAATTGATTCAGTAATTTCTATTGAGAGGTCCTTATCAGGGATTATGGAATCTTATACACGAGACTTTTAAGTATCAATTTAAGATAGTTTGAAGGATCATTGTAGCAAGTCAATGGGTCCATCACTTAGGAAAAACAGATAGATTTAGATTAGATTAGATAATTTCGTACATGCTGGCTGAAATTTGAAGGAAAACCATCATGCTGAAACAGCATCTTGTGTCGAAGGATGTAAACATTTTATGCAGATAAGACTGTATGATATAATTCAAGAAAATAATTTAAAAAAATAATGACACACGTTGCAAAACTCACTTCACCTAAACAGCATCCTCTAGCGCAAACACATAATATTTCCGTCTATATGCTCTTATACGTAATTGATATGTCGTGGTATTTTAGATCTAACTTTCAAATGTGTAAAAATCTTTTCGAATCACTTTATAAATCATAATTTTCATAAAGTTTTTAATCGTGCACCACTATTTTATGACTTGAAATTTAATCATATATTTTTTTTAATTTAGTAGTTATTGGAGACAATTATCATTTTTTCCTTTTTTGAAACGAAGAACTAATAAACGCTCTTCAAAAAGAAAAGAAAAGAAAAGAAAATAAGATTATGTTAAGTTTGTTCATCACTCCTAGATCGGACTTCAAAGAAGTTCTTCAAAATTTACGTGTTACGGAATCCACTTTAAACTGTAAGTACCGGTCTAATGTGACTGTAGAGTTGGATATAGGGCTGACAATCCTTTCCTGTAAAATATATATATATCATGTTTCGGAATCTGTCAGTAGGCAGACGGTCTTGCCTTCCCATATCGCCATTAAAGAAGAAGAACCGGAAGGATGTGTATTGAATTTTGAAACTAGTGATAGATCTTTAAACATAAACGTCAACAAAATTGTAAGTCTTTTTTTTCAATTCCTTCTATTAGCTCACACTCTCCCTATATATATCTTGTTCAAATTTTCAATCGTTCATAAAATACTTTTTATTCAGCCACTCAAGTTCAAATACATATTTTTTTGAACTTGCAGTGGAAAACATTTGACGTTAATGCAGTTTTTTCAAATATTAATTCAGTAATTAAATTTAATTAATTAATTATAGGTTTTTTTTAGATTAAAGTTGCATTTATCTACCAATAAATGGCGACAGATAAACTTAAAAAAAATGAATGAAAATTATTTATAAAGGACTTTCTGCAATATAGTGGAAAAAAAGTAGGAGTTGACTTTAAAATTATTTTTTTTATATTATTTGTTTATCAGGAAAACGCAAATTTCTTTAAATATTTCTGCTTTCATATGGTGATCATGGTATTAATTTTTCTACAACATTCTTTTAGGGAAGATGAATCACTTGCTGTTTATTTCGCCTTCGTTTTTAGTTTACGAATTAAGTTTTAATACAATTATATTTTAAAAATAAACTATTTTTTTACTTTAATGAAAAATTATTCAAAAAAAAAAAAAAAAAATCATGGAGTTTAAATTCAATACAATGTTTATTTCAGCTATAAAAAACACCTGTTTCACAATTTAATTATGATTTTAATATGGTATGTCTAAAGAATTTAAGATTGTGCATGTATTTTAATGTAAATTATAAAACAAAATCGTTTTTTTAATACGCTTTTATTAGCTTCACCTGTATGTTTGTATGTTTGTATGTATGTATGTAACTGGCTTTTTCCCCTGAAGATCTGTTTCTCCTCATATACACTATTTAAGCTGCAAAGAAACATTTACAGGCATCTTTCAGAAAGAAAACAGTTATTTCACCTGAATGTTTGTTTGTCTGTTAAACTAAAAAGTAAAAAATAAATTAACAGTTTAAAAAAACTAAAAAACACGCTTTTAGAGTTTAAAAAAACTAAAAAATCACGCTTTTAGAGTTAATCAAACTAAAAAGTAAAAAATTAATAGTTTTAAAAAACACGCTTTTAAAGTTAATCAAACTAAAAAGTAAAAAATAAATTAATAGTTTAAAAAACTAAAAAACACGCTTTTAGAATTAATCAAATTAAAAAGTAAAAAATAATTGTTAACATAAGAATAAAATGACTGACGAGAAAATGAATGTCACTGTTCTAAAAGCGTGGGGTGCTTTGTATGACATTTTAAAACTAACTCTGCATTTCGTGAGTGAAACGAGTACCCCACGCTTTTAGAACAGTGACATTTATTTTTTCGTCAGTCATTTTATTCTTGTGTTAACAATTATTTTTTACTTTTTAATTTGATTAATTCTAAAAGCGTGTTTTTTAGTTTTTTAAGCTATTAATTTATTTTTAAATCGGAAATCAATATAGTAAGAACACCTGCTTTTAAAAACGCAAATATTTTACCAAATAGCAAAAAAGCAAACGATTTTTAGATACTATTGATGTAAATGTCTATGTTATTTATGAATGAAATGAAACAATTTTTTTTTAAATAAAAAAACAACAGCATTGTTATTACTATTGTTGGTAAATAGTTGAAGTAAACAATTGAAATACAATTTTTAAACAATGTGACTGAAAGTTATTGAAACAATGCATACTAAACAATAGATGAAACAAAGCTCTTAGGACAATTTTACGTAAACTGATTTAAAATAAGTTTGAGTACAAACGATTAAGTTTGATTGCGATACAATTACGAAACTTTTTGCTAACATGGATGAGACTAGAGCCGTAAGTGCTGTTTTTTTTCTCTGTTGGACTTGGACTTTTGGCACAATTCTTTTATGTGCATGATTTGTGGAGTTTATTTCACTTTTCGTTTTATGCTTTTTTGACGGCCATTACTATTAAAGAGAATGGCGGATTGAAAATTTTGATTTCTGGCCTTGATAACTGGGTTGCCGAGATTATCACCTGTCGTAATCGTGTTTTGATTGTTGAAAATATTAATAAGTCAATTGATACTCCTAAAGCCAATTTTACTGATACCGAAATTGATATGAGTCAAGGGGATGCAATTATAATTACTGATGATGAGGATGAATTATTACCTCCACCTGAGTACATGTTAAAAGGAATTCTCCCTTGTTGCAATGTTGTTGATTCAAATAACATGAATAATGAGCCAATTATTTACTTTGTTACCAATCATCCTAACGAATATCCTTTTCGAAAAAGCAGCTATTTTACAAGCACTTGTAGTGTTCGTTGCCAGTGTGATAAATGTTCCGCTTAATTTAAACATGCCACATAAAAATTAGTTTCATAGTTCAGGCAAAACTTTACAAGTAAATTAATTTCAAAATTCACCAAAAATTAAAAATTAAATTCTTTATTAAAAAATTTCAAAATTAAAATTCTTGTTTAATTTTTTTTTTGTCTGGTATAAAATATGAAAATTAATATTTTCTAAATTTTTAAATGTCTTAACTCCACAAATGATCGCATTCAGATGCTACAACATTCTCCCAGACCAGTGGTCGGCAACCTTTTGAGTCGGAAGAGCCAATAAATGCAATTTACAAAATTTCAAAGATTTTAAAGAGCCACAAAATTTTTTCTTGCCAACAATAAATAACAGGTGGGCTGCAAAGTTCGTAGCCTGACACATAGATGGTGCTACAAGTATTAAATCCATATGAATTTTAGTTAGCCCTAACCTTCAAAACACACGTATATAAATTTGATAGCTGTTACGCTATCAGCATTTTTAATAAAGTTATAGCATTTTTAGAGTTCATCACGTGCAGTCTACTCGGCTGACTGTCGATTGGACTGCGGTGTGAAATGATGGAGCCATGTTTCATCCATTGTCACATATCGACGCAAAAATTCGGGTTTATTAAGATTAAACAGCTCCAAACACTGCTTAGAATCATCAATTGATTGTTGTTTTCGGTCGATTGTGAGCTCGCGCCGCACCCACTTTGAACAGAGCTTCCGCATATCCAAATATTCATTCACGATATGTCTAACACGTTCCTTTGATATCTTTAGGGTCTCAGCTATCTCAATCAGCTTCACTTTACGGTTATCAGAAATTGTTTTGTGGACTTTTTTGATGTTTTCGTGGGTAACAGCCTCTTTATGGCGTCCACTGCGTGCATCGTCCTCGGTGCTCATTTCGCCGCGTTTAAATTTAGCAAACCACTTCTCTACGGTTGATTTTTCTGGTGCAAAGTCCGAATAATGTTTATCAAGCCAAGCCTTGTCTTCAATAATATTTTTTTCGCCAAAAAGCAATGCACAAAACATGAAATTCCTTTTTATCCATTTTTTCAAACTAACTAAAGTTGCTTCACTAAAAATGCTATAACTCACATACTAATAGTGCAACAGCTGTCAAATTTATACTCGTGTCTTTTGAAGGTTAGGGCTAACTAAAAATCATATGGATTTAATACTAGCCGATTTAATAAAACTAGCCCACCTGTTAGTACTCACATAAATAAAGTTTTTTGATAAAAAAAAAACTAATCTATTCATTCATAAGAAAACATATCTATTTATTCATTATATCATTCTATTTATTCATTATTAGATAATTACTTATTATTTAAGTAAAAAATTAAAACAATTAAACATTTACTTACAACACTAACTTGTACTTCAATAACAAACAATTGAACAAACAAATTCAATGGGAGCGATGGCTTTGCATGGTTATTCAAGTAAAAAATTTAAACTTTACTAAACAATGTAATTTGTACTTAAAATAAAAAAAAACAATAACATACATCTGAGCAAACAAATTCAATGGGAGCATTGGCTTTGCATGGTTTTAGAAAGTTTGGATAAATTTGGCTCATAACTTGCAGCTTTAAGATTCAAACACAACTCTAAATTTTCATTTGTTAGTTGGCTTCTTACTTTACTTTTAATTATATTCATGCAAGAGAACGCTTGCTCGCACGAATATTTCGATCCGAAGATAGTCAGAACTCCAAATGCCAACTTCTTCACCTCACTGTAGCAATCTGGAAGACTATTCCATGCGTCGAATATAAGTGCCTCAACTCGCGGCATTTCTTTTAAAGTTGTCCTCTTTTGTTGCGTTACGTACATACATTTCTGTACCTCCAACTTGCTTTTCAACTCTGTAAATTTTCCACTCCACAAAGCTTTACTTTTTAAATCGATCAATTGCATTTCTAGAGATCCAGTATCAATTCCAAATGGCTCAATGTGGATTTCGTTACTATTTGTGTTGAGAGGATTTACTATGAATACTAGAGTGGTTTTGTTGGTTTTGAATTGCTCAAATCTATCAGCAAATTAATCTTTAATTTTTTTATAACTGTTCTGAAGTACCTCATGTCAACAGTTGCACTAGTTTTATCACGATATTGCTTTAGAAATTGAAAATGAAGTAATATACCGCTCTGAATATCTTCTGCAAAAAGAATTAATTTTTCTTCTAAACAAACCAATTCTTCTACCAAAACGTAGTCTGGGTTTCCCTTTCCTTGCAGTTTTAGATTCAGCTCATTTAATTTCGCTGTGATATCCACCATAAAGTAACATTTTTGCAACCATTTGCAGTTCTCTAACTCAGGGTGATTAAAGCCTTTTTTATTTAGGAATATATTTATTTCATTCAAGCAGAAAGCAAAACGTTTCAACATCTTACCTTTGGAAAGCCATCGCACTTTATTGTGAAGAAGGAGGTCGGAATACTGAGTCTCCATTTCGTTTAAGAATTCTTTAAACTGACGATGGTAGAGTGCTTTTGACAAGATGCTGTTAACAATCTTGATTACCAAATTCATGACCTCGTCTATTTCGGCCGGAAATGTTTGGGCACAAAGCGCTTCTTGGTGTATTATGCTGTGAAACGTAAGAATTTCGTGATTTATTTTGCTCTGAAGAATCGTTGTTGCCCCTTTTTTTTTCCTGTCATACTTCTGGCTCCATCAGTTGCTATTGAAACGATTTTATTTAAATCCATCTTATTGTCTTCAAGGCATTTTTGCACGGCATTCGCTATATCTTCCCGTCTAGTTTGTCCCGAGAGCGATAGCAATCCTAGAAGTTCTTCTTTTGGACCTTGGGAAGACATATACCTGACAAAAAGGGCACCTTGTGCCGTGTCTTTTATGTCGCAAGACTCATCTATAGCCAGTGATAAGGCAGAAGAAAGTTGAATATCTTGCACCTGCAAATATGTTACATTTGAAGATATTTTAGCTATTCTATCTTGTACTGTTTTAGAGGATAGTGGCAAATCTTTGATTTTTTACAAGATTTCTAGTTTGTTTTTGAAATCACGAAACAGTTCTTCAGATTCTTCGTTAATCGTTTCAGAACGATTTTAAAATGTTTTTTTTTTTTTTTTTTTTTTGATAAAATAAATAATATTTGCGTATGGAACTAAAGAGCCGCAGGTTGCCGACCCCTGTCCCAGACCAATATTCTATTTTCTCCTAAAAACTCACGCTGTCAACAGACTGCTGCCCTCATTTTCCTCTATTTCATTGTCTACATCACTTGGATAACATCTATTACCAACAAAGAATATTTGTGACCATTGCATTACTTCTCAAACAAATATTCTGCCTGCGTCTAATAATAAATTGACACAATAATTTGATACAATGATCGTTTCTTCCTCTGTCATCTTTCCCTGATTTGTACAACTCCCACTTCTGCCATCGACTTCTTCTGCTGATTCGAGCAACTTGTTCTACCATTGACTTCCTCTGCTGCCGTCATCCTCTAATAGTGAGACTTGTGCTGTCTTCGTCTGCCACTGCTTCCATCATCTGCCACTGCTTCGTACGAATACCTCTGCTTCCATCATATACCATAGCTTCATGCGACTTTCTCTGCTACCAACGTTACCAACTGCTGTCATCGTCTTCTTCTACTGCCGTTGTCTTCTATTCGTGTAACTTCTGCCACCATCGCCTCTCACTGCTGCCATCATCTATCACTGCTTCTTGTGAATACCTCTGCTGCCAACATCTATCACTGCTTCTTGCGACTTCTTCTGCTGTCATTGTCTTCCTCTGCTGCCGTCGTCTTCTATTCGTGTGACTTCTGCTACTATCGTCTCTTACTGCTACTATCATCTAATACTGCTTCGTTCGAGTACCTCTGCTGCAGTCATCTTCCACAGTTTCGGGCTGCCATCATCTGCCATTTTGTGGGACTTTTCTCCCAATGTCTTCCACTGCTGCTACCTCTTCTACTTCTTCGTGTGACATCTTCTGCTGCTGTCCTCTTCTGCTTCGTACGACTTCTGCTGCCAACTTTTTCCACTGCTGGCACCGTCTTCCTATGCTGCTGTCATCCTCCACTGCTGACGTCATCTTCTACTGCCACCATCGTCTTCCACTGTTGCTGTCACCTGCTGATATCGTCGATTTCTTCTGCTACCAACGTTTTCCACTGCTGACATCGTCTTCCACTGCTGCTGTCATCTTTCACTGCCACCGTCATCTTCTTCTGCCACCATCGCCTTCCACTGCTGCTGTCACTTGCTGACATCATGCGAATTCTTCTGTTGCCAACATTTTCTACTGCTGCCATCGTCTTCCACTGCTGCTGTCATCTTTCACTGCCACCGTCATCTTCTTCTGCCACCATCGCCTTCCACTGCTGCTGTCATCTTTCACTGCCACCGTCATCTTCTTCTGCCACCATCGCCTTCCACTGCTGCTGTCACTTGCTGACATCGTGCGACTTCTTCTGTTGCCAACATTTTCTACTGCTGCCATCGTCTTCCTCTGCTGCTGCCATCTTCCACTGCTGCTGTCATCTTCTACTGCCACCATCATGACGATTTCGAAAGAAATAACTTTTGCCATCTCTGATAGACCATCTTCAAAATGATAAAGAACTTCTTAAAATGATACAATGAACATCTTTGCTTCTATCTGCCATATGTGCATTTTACTGAATTTTTATACTTTCTACGTGTATTTTTGTCGTACTACTTATATATTACAATAAAATTTCTTCTCAATTTTTTTGGTTTACTTTATTCGTTTATGTAATATTTTCTTTGCATGTTTATAGTTTCTTTAATTATGTATTACCACTTTGTAACGTAATTGAAAAGCAATAAAGAGTTTTCCCGATAAAAATATTTTGTCTTATTCTTTCTTTCCTTCTTTATTTCTTTTGTAAGTTTTGGTGAAATGCTTATCAAATAATGTGTATTTCATGGTGCTTTTTTCTTTTTGCTGTTTATCATATAAAAGACCTTTCGAATAGAAGATTTATCATTTTTAGCTTTACATACTTTTCTGATTGTAAGGTCTTAAAAGTTGTATAAACTTATCAACATTAAATGCATAATGTAATTTATATACAATGTCAAGTAAAGCATTTCTTTAAATTATACTCTCTCTAGCAATCTAAGTAACATTTGAGGAATTTAATTTTTCCGTAATAATAGTAGCAAACGAAAATAAATACAGAACGCAATATTTATTATCAAAAAATATGACTAAATTAAACAAAAAATTAAAAATATTTCTCATGATTTTTATTTTGTGTTCATATATATATATGTATATATATATTCGGATTTTTCGATAATTTCATTACTGGTTTTTAGACTTGTATTATCCTTGGCTACGAAGCTTTGCTTTCCCTATATGTTTGAGCTTAGAATGGATATGGATTTCCTCGTTTTCTGGATTTTCCTTTTCCAAAATTCGGAATAATGCAGATTTGGAAGTCTCAAAGGCGTGAGTCGAAAGATAATGTCCACTTCTCATCGCTTTTGGGTTTTCCACTTTTTTATACATTGGTGGTACACGAAGTTTGCCACCACTAATATATGCTCACCTATGTTCAGCAAAAAAAAAAAAAAAAAAGAATGTGTGCAGCTGTTGTGTTGGAGGGATGAGATTCTAATACGCTGGTGATCTCCGATTCTTTTGAAGAACGAGTAGATTCGTTGGAGATTGCAACAATGTGGGTAAGCCTCCCCAACATTGACAGTCAACAAACTGTGCTTTGCATATTTTCTTTCATGCATCAAGCAAATACCGAGGGTTTTCCTTGAAAAGTCTTCCAGAAAGGTAAAGCTCTTCAACCTTCCACACCCTGCGAATATCGGTCGGGCACACATAAGCTGAAAGTAAAACCAATGGATGTACACAAAATTAAAAAAAAAACACTTTTGTCAAGCATGCTATCAACAGACATCGAGCTATTGTTCAATCATGCTACCACCATTAAATCTTGTGGCAACATCATGACAGCAATAAATGCCTTAAAAGAAAAACCACTTCAACCGCAAACAGTATCACCTCAGATGCTGGAACTTGGGCGTGGATTTATTTTCATAACTACTTCATACGTGAATCACCCAACAGAAGAATCTTTTAGAAATCCTACACGTTTTTTCACTATATAAATGAGCAGAAGGATGCTCGTTTAGTATTTTGAGAGATAGCAATGGTTGTATTTTTAATAATCCAGAAGGAATACTAGATTTGTGTATAGTGCTCAATATAACTCAATGATTCACAAACTTAATTGTCCTACCCCAATCTTTTCAGGAATAATAATAATAATAATTACTCAACCTTTCCCTGAAAGTGTATCTTCTTTAAACAAATATACAGAAATATTTAGTGGGGGAAAAATGTGTTGTTATAAGTATCTATATATTTAATTAATATTAAATAAAGATAAATAATCGTAATAAAGATAAGATAAATAAATTTAAATAATCTTAAATAAAGATGTAAAAAGACACTTTTAAGCTTGAAATTATGAAGTTATTTATTAAAACCAACCATAATTATAATCTTATTACAAGAAGAAAATGAAGGTTACGAAGGATGATATAGAAAGAAAAAAAAAAAACACCGAATTACATTAAAATTGGAGTATGGAATTAAAATTGTGAATAACATTATAAATGATGTTGAATGATTAAACAAATATAGATATATAATGAACGAATATTTCGAGTCCTGGCGGTGCCATGGATGTTTGTAGTGATTCAGAATCCGCTTTAAACCATAGGTCCCAGTCTAATATGGCTGTAGAGAGTTAGGCGTAGGGTTTACAACCCTACCTAGTAAAATGAAAACATCTCCTGCCTCGAAATCTGCCAGTAGGCAGATGTCCTTGGCCCACTGTAGCATTTTTCTCGAAGAGTTTGGCATTTCATTCCCAAGATTAATTGATCATTTATAAGTTCAAAATTGAGAAATTAAATGAAGTAAATGGAAAATTTTCAATTGGGAGAAAGAAAGCATAATCGAAAAAGTTCCTAAAGAAGAAATTAAATAATCTTATCACTATTAGCTCCATCGACATATGGTGAAGAAAAACTAAGATAAAACCCCTATTTTTAATGTTTCTTCTAAACAAAAAGGAACTTTCAGTCTCAATGGTTGTATTGAAAAAAGGATTTAATTTGATAGAGTTAATTTCTTCCATAATAACTATTTGGTTTGCATAAATTTGGTGCGACATCTGTTATATGTAAAGCACTTTTGCAAATAAACCTTCTCAAAAAAGATAATTTCCTAAGATTATTATGGTATGGAGAATATACAGAGCGCAAACATTATCATAATTGCAGAGTTGCCTTATGTGTTTCCTGTAATCCATTCTTGCTTGGATTAGCCATCCGACACCATTAAAAAAGACAATTAGATGAGGTTATGCAAGGAAAAGAAAGAGGCCCTGAAGATATTATCCATCAACTGATTCTCATTTTCTATGTAGATAACTGTTTAACTAGCTTCAAAACTTAAAGTTGAAGCAATTTATTGAAGTTTCCACTAAGATTATGGCTTTAAAAAAGTTTGATTTGTGAGAATGGAAGTACACTTACAAACATTATGAGAATGATGTGAGACAGAGATTTTTATACTCTTTTCATAAACATTTCTGATATGGAAGGAGTAATGAATGAAATAATCACAAATACATTTATTTTTTAACTGCTTCTCACAAAGTTTTTCCTCCTGCAAGGATAATTAGGAAGTTATTGCATCTGAAATTCTATCTACAAAATTTGTAGAAATCTAAACTTCATTGGGATGAAGAAGTTAATCTAGAAATAGATCAAAATTTTCTAAAATAACTAAATGAACACGAATATTTGAAGTATGTGAAGGTTCCAAGATGGTTGCGCTTTGATAAGCCCATTTCTTTAATGATGTGAGCCAACTGGCCCATTCGATGGTAGTTTTCTATGAGTCAGTTATGAAAGCATTGCTTATGTGCAACTGATAAAGAGCAAAATAAGAATTATTCTTTGTAAAAGGGAAAAGATTGCTAGGTTGAAAGAACCATTTTCCACCACTGTAGTTTATTTTGATAGCTTCGGAATCGCTTTTTTCTTTCAAGGTCGCTCCAACGCGGAACGTCGAAACGATATAGTTTTGGTTTGTTTATAACTCTGCCCTCCCCTTTCCTTTTCTCTTTCTCTTCAGCCAGACAGAAGTTTTCTTGGTTTCGTAACAGTTATTTTTTAACTCCTTTTAATTGCCACAGTTTTTTTTTAAATGCTTGTTGTTTCTATAAAGATTGTTTGTGAATTAAATGTAGGGAGTTTTGTTCATTGAGGACAACCTGAAGAAAAACATCAATACGATATATTTAAGCAAAACCGCACATCACAAATAAACATATTACAAGATATTTCTTTCGCCATTTACATTGAACACAACTGCGTCATCCATTTTCTTTTCCTCATCTACCTGTTGCCACTCCAGCACAGAGAAACTTACCTCTCATTACAGCTACAGTTTGATCGTGCGCGCGACAATGCTTTTGTGAACTATTATTTTATATTTTGTATTTACTAACCTTTTTACTACTGTAAATTCTCTCCGAGCATGGGCTCATTTAATATTCTTTCTTTAGCTCATCTTTTGGATTTTAAAATTATGTTTTTAATAATAATTATTGATATGGAGGTACAGGAAATTCCCTGGTACTTCAACTAAACACCTACCGTTACGTTACGTTTTTTTGTGTTGCTATTTCTCCTCGTCTTTCCTTTAAGTTGTTGAATGAGTTTCAGGCAGGCAACATTTATTTCTGGACTGACTCTTCTATAGTATACCTTGGCTAAAGGCTCATCCACACCAATACGTGAAGCGGTAAACCATTAATCTGACGAAGAAAAAAATTATTTTATACCCATTCACACCGAATCGGCAGAAATCGTTTTACGCCGATTGCAGTTCAAGTTGCTCATTGTCGATGGCAGCTCTGCTTGTTTATTTCTGGAAGAAAGAGAGTCGTCATTGCATAATTTTTTAAATAAATATTTTATAATAACTTATTCATATTTTATAAATTGCTTCGATTGACCTATTAAAATTTTATGAGTTATTTTAAACAGATTTCACATTGAATATGCCCAATGTTTATGCAATATTCTTTAATCTGAAAGCAATCATTAATGTGTTTTTAAATTGATGTTTTATAATAACTTATTACTATTTAAAATTATCAGTGGTATTATAAATTTTTACTTTTAATCTATTTAAATATTATGTCACTAAAAACTAATACAAAAAACTGAAAGATATAATCACTCACCATTCTTGTACATAGCAAATCCTTTTTCTTGTCAGGCGTTTTCCCTCATGTAATTATTTTTTATAATTTTTGTTGTTTAAATGAGAATACTTTTGTACATTATTCCTAAAAAATTATTCCAAAAAGAGATATTTCAATACACTAAAAATTACAAATGAATAGTTATTACAAGAATATTTTAAAAGAAAAACAACGGTAAAGTCTGTTCTTTATTAGCTCAATCCAAGTCAAGCATTTTAAAATTAAAAGTTTGCTAATTTCGAGCAATGATTTTTGAGACTTTCTCGCTGAACGTCTTGGTGCAAAAGAGACTTAAAGAGAGAAAAGTCATGAAGTGTATTTGCAAAGAATCGTATTCAAGAAATCAGAAATTTGACATCTGTCCAAACATAGAGACACGTACTTAGATATTCAAATCTTGTAAACTGGCCAAGTAGGGATTATTCAATGTAGCATCGGTGCAATCAATTCAAAATTATGGGTAGGTGCATGCTGGTTGTGTCTTCGACCTCTTAAAGGGCAAATTAGCGATGTCTGAATAGATGTCAATGAATAAGTGATTAAAGCGGAAAGAAGATCAACAATGTCCTCCATGTTAACTATTCCAGTAACAGAAATCTGGTGTAATAATTTCTCTATCTATAGAAAATATTGGAACAATGGAACAATTAGAACATGGATTCTACATTTTCTGCATAGCATTTCCAAAGAGGGCAAGTTAAAAGTAAATTGGTTTATGAAGAATTCAAACAAGCAGAAATTTTTGTTTTCAAATCCATGCAGTGAAAAAATTTTCAAATAGAGAAGTTTTTTTATTAAATATTACTAGCATTTAGAGATGAAAAAGAGCTGTTGATAATAAGAACCAAATTTCTGGACAGTGATGAAAACGGGGATTTCAGATTCCCAGTTCTCTTACGTACAAGTGGTATTATGTTAAAATTAATCAGTGAATAGCATGAAAAAGCAATGCATGCAGGTTTGCTTTCTTATTCGATAGACTTGGGAAGAAGTTTGAATTTTTAAGCTAAAAAGGGAGTAAAACAAGTTCTTTCTAAATATGTGACTTGTAGGCGTTACAAATCAAAATCTGTTGGAATTCCCTTATTTCTGTTTAGAGAAAGAGTTATTCAGATAAAAAAATTTTATGTTATATGGTGTGGATTATGCCAGTCTTCTCCACCTGAAGTCAAAAAGGAAAGTTTGGATTGTTAAATACACGTATTTTCTACAGAGCTATTCATTTAGAATTAGTCCAGGTCATTTACTACAAATGATTTTATTAAGCCTAAAATCATTGCAAGAAGAAGATTTCAGTTTAATTACTGTACGAACTTTGTTTAATCAACGAATACATTGAAAGCATTATATTAGGATAAGATAACCATATACTCAAACTTTCAAAAGGTCACTTGGAAATTTATTCCACCCACAGCAATATGTTCCTAGAGTTATGAGATAAAGAACCTTTCATGATAAAAGGACCAATAATTTTTAAAGATATTAACCATTATAAGTGTCACAGAACACTGACATTGATTTCTTGAGAGCTTCAAAAAAACTATCATATATGTTTAAAATATTACCAACTCTTCCGTTGAGAACACTGATAATATTGAAGTGAGGCATCACCCCAAAACAAACAGAGCGGGAAGAACCAAAAGGATTTCTCACCAATTGTTTAAAATTTAGGAAATTTTTTTAAAATTTTTAACTTGCACAATTTGTATATGGTGGCAAATTTTATAATCACAAATTTATAATTCTTGTTGTTCTAAAATTTAAGTTGAAAAGTTTAATATGTAAATTTCACTTTGAACGTTGAAGTTACAAATGATCAAATAAATAAAATAGTTTTGGGAAATTAAGATGTTAACAATGCTAAATTTTAGCGATATTTAATTAAATAAATAATTATTTTTTTTTATCATTTTTATTCATTTTAGTGATTTAAAGATGTCAGTTAATTTTTATTTTTCTGATTTTAATTACAGCTGTTTTATTCTTCCTTATTTCTAATTAGAATGAGATGTTCTGAAGAATTTTCAGTAGCTAAACAAAAAATAAAATACTTTTTATATTGTTCTTTTATACTGAAACAAAAATTATTGAAAAATGAATAATTCTGAAATGGAGTTTTGTGCTGGGTCAAATTAAAATATCTGAAAATCATAAAAGCAAAATAGTTAAAGGAGATATGGAATCATAATAATATTTTTTCGTAACAAATGCGTCGATCTTATAATATAAGTCGTCGTCGATCTATGTTCATAAAATAAAAGCCTTCACAAAATAATCTGATAATTATCAATTACAAATTAATTAAATTTTATTTAATTAGATTTTAAAATCATAATTTAAATTCTAAAACAAGTTCCTTGATTATCAAATTTTCTTAAAAAGGTACCGCGACGTAAGAAATCTTAAAATAATAATAGTTTTTTAAAAAAAAAAATTTTTTATTGAGAACCACTGGTCTACTCTCATAACCGCTAAAGAAGACTACAGAATAGATAACAGTTTTTCCCTTTCGTAGCGTTATGCAATCAATCTTTCCCTATTTACCATTTAAATTCTTCTGCTGTGTGTATGTTTGTATAAATTTTTGAAGTTATATTTTGTGTCAGTTCGTTATGAGGTGTATAATAAAACTTAATCACGTATATCAATGGAAAATATGTACGATTTAATATGCCTTTCGTTTTCTGTGAAAAAATTAATTAGCTTTTTTCAGCGCATTTATTTTTCGTAATATTTTATTCATGTTTTTTTTTTTTTTTTTTTTTTCCATTATTTTTTTCAAATTTACATGCTAGAAAGTGTTGTTTCTTATTCTAATTATTAAAAACATTTTTATATATACATGTACAATTATTTAATTTTTACAATGATTCTTGTTAGATCTTGCGTCATTTCTTTTTTTGCAACTTCTTCAAGAGAAACTTATCTTCTATTCATAAAACAAAATAATTTATAATGATTATTTTATTGTTATTAATTTATTACAAATTTTTTATTAACGATTCTCTGAATACTTTTGTTTTCTAAGATCTTATATATGTATATATATTAATATAATTGGAATATTGTGTTTCATAATAAATCTACAATTTGTGGGAATATGTTTTATCGCATAAATTTTGGTATCAACATATTAAAATTTTCTGTTTGTGTTTCTATTATTGTTTCTAATTTAATGTGATAGGTTGTGAACATAACTAAATATTGAATTTATGTCCAAATGTTAAATCTATGCTTTTAATTATGCATTTTAATTATTGTATATGGCACTCTTGTACAACATAATTTAATTAAAAATTAGATAAATTCTGTGGAAACAGCCAAATAAATCTCAGCAGTGTTTGATCAAATGATTTAAAAAAAATATGACATTATTATGCTTCTTTCAGGAAATAAATAATTTTAAAGAATAATATTTCAAAATATATATATGATATATACATATATATTCAGCTATTCAGCATGCTTTTTTGTAATATAATTGCTTAGTAATAGGGAAGCTTTAGATATTAATTTTAAAAAATAACAAATTATTTCCTAGTGTATTCCTTTGATATACTTCAGCTGATGGTTTATCACTATTTTAGGAAAGTTATTTTAAATAATCACTAGAA
The DNA here is from genome assembly GCA_021605075.1 of Caerostris darwini. NCBI lineage: Eukaryota > Metazoa > Arthropoda > Arachnida > Araneae > Araneidae > Caerostris > Caerostris darwini. The sequence continues at coordinate 25,174 of BPLQ01013501.1, forward strand.
ACATTATCTGTGTAATTATTTTTAAATTGTATTTTGTCTATTCTCTTTTATAATTGTATTGTGCAAATAAACAATATTTCAATCTAAAAAAAAACCTTTTTTATGTTGTTCAAAAAATAAATATGTTTTAGCTTCTTAGTACCTGTTATTCCTTTTTTATTCAACAATAATTTTAATTTTCGTTAAGATATTTTAAGTTTTAAAAGTATTATAAATAACTATTTTGTTTTGTTTAAATTTAATAAAGGGCATAACAAACATGTAAACATAAACATAACAAACAATTGATACTTTCTTATAGATTACACAAAAATTAAATCCTGATAGCAAGACAAAATTGTAGATTGGTTTTAAACCTAAAATATAAGCAAAATAATGAATGACAAAAAACATTACATTTTTTTTAGAATCATAAGATTATTATTTATGTTTCATGGAGAACAAGCATGCATATAATGAATTTTATTAACTTAAAGAATTTAATTTATTGTAAAGATTCTATAAAAATCATGTTTACTATTGGTTTCTGACAACAAATATAAAAGTTTTATTTTTATGAGACTGTAATATCTTTACATTTATTAAATATAGTACCATGAAATTCTTGTCATGTTTTAAACAAAGTATCTTTGAGATTTCATTAATTTTAAGCAGGGTTGTTGTTATTAATCACTATGCTGATGCTTCTAGATTGATAGAAGAAAACAAATTTAAACTGTAAACAACTACTTTTTGTGTGTGTTATGTGCAATTCAGTTATTTAATTCAAGAAAATTATATTTAAAAAATCGTGAATTATGACTTTTTTTCTATTGACTAGGAGTTGGTTGTGTATAAGTGGATAAAAATTGTATATTTTTTTTATATCCCTATTCACATTTAAAGAGGGCTTAGGTGTACAGAAATATAATTACATAAGCACTAATTGATGTATAAAAATAACTGTAACATTTTATTTTATCTTTAACTTAATTATCTTTTCAAAGTGATATAGTATGATTTGTATGAGGCATAATAGCTATGCATAAAAGTGTGATTTTTTTTTTTTTTTTTTTACCCTGGAATAGTGCAATATTAATTTTTTTGATTTTGAGTTTTTTTAAAAAGATTTAATTTTTTTAATAAGAAAATGTATTCTTATTTTTATTTATGATATAAAGTATGAAAATTTTCCCTCTTATCTGTGATAATAAAGGGGGGCTTTATATGTTATTGAAGTTATTATTAATTTTTTTTATTTTCAAAAAAAATCCTTTTCAGATTGTTTTAGATAGAGTAGTAAGAAAAGTCTTGATGCATTGTGGAAAGAAAAATGTAGGGATATACATATATATATATAGGTTGGCACATTAAAGTTTATTTTTCCTTACAGTAGTTCTTTGCATATATACTTTACTGTGTTCATCAGTTCTTGCTTTGTGATATGGATTCAACAAAGTACATAATGTTTTTCTTTAAATCTGTACATTTGTTCTATTATAATTTAACTTTAATAACATATAATTCATAACTGGTAATCTCAACTTTGCATCTTGTCAAGTTAATTTTGATGTTGTAAAAATGAAATTAAATGCATGAATAAAAACTTTGAAATTTAAAATCTCTTAAAGCTTTTTTTAAGATTTACAAATCTTTTAAATATTTCTTTAAAACCAGATAATGATTTTAACTGCGTATTATGTACAAGATTTATCTTTAAATGTTTTGTTAATTTTTTCATATGTATTAAAAACTATATTGAAATAATATCTCTCTCTATTTTTTTTTTTCAGCTAGCTCTAGCAATGGAAAACTAACTATTTATTGTTGTCCAGTTTGTTCTTTTTCAACAGATTCAGCAGCATCTCTAAAAACTCATCTTTTTATTCATCAAACTGACCATTATTTTATTTGTCATGTATGCTTGAAAGTATTTAATCAGAAATCAAATCTTAAAACACATTTGAGTGTTCATACCGGAGAAAAGCCATTTAAATGTGAAATATGCCAAAAATGTTTTAGACTTAAAAGTACTATGATGAGGCATGTTGTGACTCATGAAATGAACATGTAAGATGAATGTACCCTGCTGCAAAATAATTATTAATTTTTATTGCAGAATTTGTTCTACATTTTCTTTTTTAAATTACGGTTGAGACTGTAACATTTATTAGTGTGTATGTGTGTAATCTTAGAACTATGCAGTTTAGATTATAATTTCTTTCTAATAAAATTTTATTGTGAAGTCTTTTTCTGTATAATTTGTTCACATTTTGTACTCGGTTTTTGTATTTGATTTTTGCATTTTGTACTTGATTTTAAAATGAAAATTAATATTAAAAGAGTTTCGTATTTACTTTAATATAATGTCTTCTAATTTTGAAATATTCATTTTTTCTGTAGGTTTTTCTGCAATGAAAATTATACCTTTCACTGGATCTATGGATGGTATTCGTATTTTTAAATGTAATCTATGTCCTTATACTTCAAATCATAAAGGAAATTTTATGAAGCATATACCTACTCATACTGGAGAACGACAATTTGTATGCAAGGAATGCAATAAATCTTTTGCACAAAAAGGAAACCTGAAAATTCACATGAGAGTACACTCAGGAGAACGTCCTTATGAATGTGTTATTTGCAAGAAAAGATTTTCACAGCCATCATCTTTAAAAAATCATCAAGCCATACATATGGAATGAGGATATTTGTTTACTAAATCATGTTTAGTTATTATTTTAAATCTTGTTTAGTTAATTTTTTTACATTAAAGATAAAAAAAAAAAAAAAAAAAATACTAGTTGCATTTAACATTTAATGTAAAAATCCAAATGCTTGTTGAATGCAGGATTATAGGTTAGTTAAAGGAAAAAGCTATATAGTTTTTCAGGTTTTCTGTGTTCAGTTCTCTTTATGAAGATAGTTAATTGTTACTCTTTTCTTTTTTGTATGTAGTGCAATAGTTTTACCAATGGTAATAGATTTCATTTTCTGTTTAATGCTAAATTGATTGCATAATTGCTATATTACTTCCAAATCAAATGTCTAACATGAAGGAAAAAAATATTTTTTTAAACTTAATTTAAAATAATAACAATTCTCCAGCTCTACAGCCAGTTCCCAGTCAACCAATCAGCTTCCACCAGCCAGGCCCATCCTGCTACTAATATCTAAGATGAGGTCTGTCTGTTTTTTGAGATTTCTAAACATGGGAATTTGCTTTTTATGGGATAGGGTTGTTAATCCTATGCCCATTACTTTACTGTCATATGTGTTTCATGAGGGCTAATTGGACTTGGACCTACTGTGGAATCGTGTGCCAGAGTGCTAGTCACTTGGTCATCAGGTCCGAATTTAAAATAATAGACTGGTAAATCTTTCTAATACAAAATTTATTTGTAGTTTGTTTATTTTACTTTTTACTTACTTATATATTCTACTATAAAAATTAATTTTTTTACCTTTGTTATAGACATTTCAAAAATTTTTTTTTTTTTTTTTTTATGTTAATTGCATTATTACCTTTTAATAACAGAAATATTAATTAAAAGATATTTGAACAGTAATTCTATTAAGAAACTGGTCTGAATTAATCTAAGATGGTTGATTGATGGAGGTCTTGTTGTGCTCTACGAGAGGTTTAACAGAAGTAAATCAAAATCTATTTGCTTTTACTGAATTTAAATTAGTATCAGTTTTTATTGTGAAATAAAGAAGGATAATAAGACTTAAATTTTTTAGGTGTAAATGACAGTATTTATGACTACCATCCATTTTGCATATGATGGCAAATTATCAATGAATTGTAATAGTAAGGAAGTACCGAATTTTTTGTAACAAAATCACATAGGTACTAATTAATTATGTTTTTACCTATTTTTATAGTATATATTTTCTTTATTTTATATTTTGGGAAGAATTTTAATAATGTTAATTTAATTATATAGTGTTATAAAATATATTTAAAAATTTCTGTATATAATTTTTTTTTATTTATGTATGATTACATCAGAAATTAAAGTTTTTAAAATGATTTTATTATTTTCCTGTATATTCTTACAAGGTATTTGTCCATTTAAAATTTTACATAATATAACTATTTTGCAAAATGTATAAATATAAGAATTATTTTTTAAACAATTTGTTTGCATTAAGGTTTTGTTTAATTAATATTTGCAAACAAGAAATTGGTTTGCCTTATTCATGAAATAACTTTTTCTCTTTACTTCTTTAAAAAAAAGCTAGTTATTTTATTCTAGAAAAAGAATATATACTAATTTATTGATTATATTCAGAAATCTAATTCATTTTAAACATGTTTTTAACAAATGAATTTTGAGGTAATCAAAACATTTTATGTTGGTTTAATTTTTAAGAAACTAGTATTTTATATTGATTTGATATATATATGGTTTTATTTAAAATTATATGTAACATCATTTTTTGTAATTTTGTGTTCAATTTATAAATCTTATATTATCAGCACAAATTTATCTTCTCTGTCAATCTCAGCAAAAAATGTATGTGTAGATATTTGTATATTACTTTATATTTGCTTAATGCATTTCATGCTACTGTTTTACGAGTTAATTATTTAGAGATTGTATTATTGCAGTTATTTCTACTTTTTGTTTCTGAAATTATATATAAGGAAGTTTAAAATAAAAAGTAAGAAAATAATCTGGTCATGGTGTAATAATCTGATCATGCTCATAATCTGGTGTGATTTGATGTTCGACTTTAAACAAAATCTTTAAAAAAATAAGTATTATACATTTCTGTAGTATTGGAGAATAGATATGTAAGTTACCATATTAAATGATGAAATATTTATTTGTTTTTATTCATAAACACTTCAGCTTAATTTGCTCAATATAATATTCTAAGATTTGTGATGCTTAATGTTATTAAAAAAAATTTGATGAGTACGTGTTGGATTTTTCATATCTGTGTATTGTATTGAATGCTAAATTATTTTAACTAACTAAATAATCTTTTTTACAACTAAATATGTACATATAAATAATACTTTTAAATTATATCTTCTGAATTCATATAATGTTTTATCATTATATAAATAATATAAAGGAAATAATGCATGTTTTTTTTTTATATTTATGATATTGATAATTGAGTGTAATTATTTTTGGATTTTTTTTAAATATATATATTCATTATCAATAATTGTATAAGTAAGAATAGAAATTTAGTGATGTTTGGGAGTTATGATGTATTTTTCTCCTGTTATCTTTTGCTTTAAAATTTACAAAGATTATTTTTAAAAAATGTTATAAATATATTAAGTGCCATATAATATCTTTTATAGTTGCTGAGTGCGACGACTATTTTGTGAAAACTGTTTCTTCTGCTGGCTGTGTGAAATATGTTTGCAGATTTTGTGAATATTCTTCTCAAAACAAATTCCATGTAAAAAGGCATGCAGTTGTTCACACAGGGCATCGTAAATACAATTGTAATGTGTGCCAAAAATCCTTTGCTCAGAAAGGTAATCTCAAAACTCATATGAGATTACATTCTGAATATCGACCATACACTTGCAATATTTGTCACAAGAACTTTAACCAAAAGTTCCAACTAATAAGTCATAATATGAACCAACATATGAATAAAAATATATAATTAAATAAGTGAATATTAATCAGAAGTATTTAAGCTGTTTGTATTTTTATATTGATTTAAACTGAAGGACTTGTAACTTTTTTAAATATTTATATTTTTTACAGTGAAAATTCTAATAGATCTTATTAAAATATTTGTAATTGCATTTATTTTTCAAATGTAAAATGTCATTCTATTAAAGCTTTGTCATAAAATCCTAACTATATTAATGTTTCAAATTCTTTTTCTAGGTTAATGATACTTTCTATATCCAGGATTAAAAAAAAATCAAATAAATTAAAAATACATTTTTTTTAATAAGGCATATATTTTTTTATGGAAAAAAATTGAGTGAATGAGGATAATTAAAAGGCGTACTTATTATTTTGTTATATGTAGTGATATATTGTGATTAAAATATTTCATTTAAGATGCTTTTTATAAATAAAACACAATTTCAAATATTTGAAATTGTTTAATGTTAATATGGGGCATCATATTGGATATTTTAAACTCTGACTTGATAAACACAAAGATGCCAACAACTATGGATTCTCTGTAATTACTACAAAATAAAATTGGATTCTCTGTAATTATTACAAAAAAATAATAATAAATTTTAAGTTACAGATTATATATAAAAAAGAAACCTAATACTGAAAAGTGTAATTTAAAGTTTGCATCCCTGTAAACATTTTGCTGATGCATTAATGGTGATCTAATTGGGATCAAATGATGGAGGAGTATTGTGAATGTGCAAAATAAAATTGAAATACAAGCCTAAAGATAAATCATTAAAATTTATTTGTTATCAAATATGAGATTATAGACAGAAAAACAGTAAAAATGTAAATATTTTTAAAATAACTATTAAAATAATATATATAACATAAACAGCAGAGCTGCATCTGTATGATTACAAGATTTCTAGCAACAAAGCAGTTTCTCATTTTGATTTTCTGTCCCAAGAGAGATGTTGGTAAGTGCTAGTATGTAAACATCATATTTTGTCTTGGAAAACATTTCTCTTTTTAATATGTTTCATTGTTTTGTTTTTTTTTTTTTGTAATATATTTACATTCAGTTAAATTTTTGATAATAATGAATATTTTAGAAGATAATGTTAACATGGTGTTCTAACACATCATATTCTAATGTGGTACCAAATTTATTAGAAGTTTATAATTCTTTTTTCACTATTTTCTTTTATAATTACTTTCTATTTCTTCACTATATGTTTTTTACTTATTATCAATATATATATATATTTATCTTTTAGTACATTGAAGCAGTTATTGATACTGAATGTACAATCCAGAATTATGATTATAAAATTTTATTTGGAATGTTGCATTAATTATTAATTTTACTTGAAAAATATACTTTTTAATTTGCTTTTGAAGTTGTTTTAATAATTTATTATTATTTGTAATGAAAATGTTAAAAAATTGATATCTGCAAAAAAGTTAAGAAATTTGATATGTGTACAAAAACATGTAAATAAGTTCAATTTTTACATATCTAGTCAGGGATAAGATTATATAAGATTTTTTTAAAGAAAGTCAGGATACTTGGGTAAGAGTTAAGACTCCCTGCATATAGGAAGTATAATTTGATGGATGCATGCATATAATATAAATTTTATACTTACCAACTTTCATTTTTAAAAAAAATTTCATTATTTTTGTTAGTATGCCTTGTGTCATATTTATTATGGCAAAATTCTTTAATCAATTCAGAAATTGAATTGCTTTATTTCATATATGAAATAGAATTTTAGAAGTCATCTAAGTAAAGTATGTTATGATGTATTTGCTATTTTGTTAGTAATAATTATTATTTAATTAAAAATAGTAATGTGTGCTATTGTTATAAGAAAAGATATCTTTGATGAGTTATACTTATTAATCAATAAATTTTTGAAAATTTTCAATAGTGGATTTCGATTGTGGATAGTATAATCATCCATTTAACTATGAAGGTGAAGTGGATGATTCTTCATTAAATCAGTCGCATGTTCTTTTATAAGAAAATTTTTTTAATTGACTTCTGCATCAACAATCTCATGTTCATGCAATCAATGAATATTGAATTATTTTATATTTATTCTTAAGGAATGAGAAATTTAGAAATACGCTATCCGATATAAAGAAATATATTGATCCATATTCATCAAATTGCTGAAGATGCCAATTTAATTTGAAAATTCTGTATTATACATTTTCTCTGGCTGAGTCATTATATGAAATGAGATTTTAATCTATGAGAAACTATTTTAAACCACATTTCTCTTATTTTTCCTTTTAAGATTTTGACTTAGGTGGGAATTTTCATTGTTTTTCCAAAGAAAGTATAAATTTTTTATGAAAAAAAATCTTTTGAAGAGAAATTGAATTGAATTTTCTTCAATTGTATATTACAGTGTGATTTAATATTGATCAATTAGTAAACATTATTGATGTGCTTCAAGCTCAAATTGCTTGAAAATACAATTGACTTTGTTATTCTTAAACAGTTTATTATTTTTTATTTATTTATTTTTTTTTTAGCTTACATATAAAATAAGAATCCTTTTCAATTTAAAATTATGCTTCAAATCAATATATATATGAAGATGAGACATATTTTGTATAAAATTATATACTTTTCCTTTGAACAAATTTATATTAAAGATAAATAAATAAGTTAACAAATAAATCATCTACCATTCTTGTTAGGCATTGGAAGTTTTTTCAATGTAAAATAAACTGCATATTTTATTTTCAACTAGAAAATCTGTATTTAATTAGATCATGTTATATTTTTAAAAATTAATAATATTTTGGAAATAATTTTATTAGTATGAAACACGAATGAAATATCCTTTAACTGTGTCAAAACTTTTCAACAGGCTTTATTCGAAAGACCATGCTAACTGCTGGAAATGTCCAAGCCAATTTTTATTGTTGCCAGTATTGCACTTATTCTTCTCCTCACAAAACAAATATAAAGACACATATGGCTGTGCATACCAAAGAGCGACGATTTTCTTGTGATTATTGCGTGAAAACATTTACAACAAAAGGAAATTTGAAAATGCATATGCGCATTCACTCTGGAGAGCGCCCACATGAATGTCAGATTTGTAATAAAAAGTTCACTCAGAAAAATGCTCTGCTATTTCATCAGTTCAGTCAACATGGAAATTAATTTTGAAGTGTAGTTTTTGAATATCCTACTATTTTTCCTTATTAGAAAATTTTATATCTTGCAGAAATGTTTTTATTGATAACTCTTATTTGTACTTCTTAAATATGCTATTAATATCAAATAAAACTTTTAATTATAATTCATTTAATTTTACTAAAAATGTCATTTCATAAGTTAAGTGTTTAGCTTGTTAAAATATTGATATTACAAAGTAATATGTGTGGTAATGAATAAGTGATTTTTTTTTTTTTTTTTTTTTTTTTTTTTTTATTCATCAAAATAAATTTTGTATGAAAATTTTTTTAAATATTATTCTTGAAAAATATAAATTTGTAGTTTTACTACAAGAATATAGTTTATTTAATGAATAATATATTTACATCTATTGTTCTTTTTCCACTTTTCGACCATAATGTATTCTATTTCACTGTGATATGTAATTCTTCCTATTATTTAAAGGAATCTAAATATGTCTCAAATGCATTGCTGCTTAGAGGAACAACATTTCACTGAATAAATTATCAATAGAAATCCATACTCATTCAATATATAATATAAATATAGGAAAGACATGTAAAAAGTTTCATAAATATCTTTATAGTACATAACAAACTTCAGAAAATAAAAACTGCCTTCTTTTAAAATACTTTTAGACTAGATGAAAAAGCTGAATTTTAGTCATGGAAACTGGTGTATGTTTCTTTGCATAGTGCAAATTACTACAGAAAAGGTCAATTTACTGAGAAAATTCTCATATATTTACTTATTTGAAAAATCTAACTATTACTTTTATTCTATTTTTAGTTATATCTTAAAATGCAACAGAAAATTGGAAATAAGTGCACTAATATCTTTGAATTGAATCTTTATCCATATTTTTATTATTCAAGATAACTGATTTAATATATTACAGAAAACTGAATTTTTTTAATTCATATCGAGAATATTTAAAAAATATTTTTTTCTGGCTCATTTTTTAATGTTTCTGTAAATATGCTGAATGTCTTGTAAAGCTAAGAAATTTCATTAATGAAGTAAAATTATATTTGTAATGTATTTAGCATTTTTTACTAAACAATAACTTTTAATGTTTAGTGATTTATTATGATACATGCTTTTATGCTCTGTTATATTAATGCTTATAAATGTTAACCATTTTTAATTTTGTAAAAGTAATAGAAGATAGTAAAGTGATAGTAAAATAATAATTAGAAGATAATAAAATGACTTAATAAGAAAGTGAATAATAATTTTTTTTTTTTTGTATTAAATATTTTCTGACCATATTTTGTTAATCTAAAATTAATTTTTAGTTGTATTTACACTATATTTGTTGTTTGTTACATTTTTGTTATAACCTAGTTGGAGAAAAGGATATATTTCAATTTTAGTAATGATTCCTACAAACTTGAAATGTTTTAAAGTTATGGAAAATATATGTATATTATCATTAAGCAGATATAATTCCTCTATAATATAATTCATACCAGATATAATTCCTCTATAAAATTAAATGGAGACATTTGATTAGTTTTTATTTCTTTTCTTACAAAGGTTAAAAATCGATATAAATGCAGATTAAAATAAGATAGTCAGTTTTCAAAAGAATAAAAAATATGTATATTATTTGACTAGCTACAAAAGTTGTTGATTTTCTGACCGTGTAATATAAATTATGAAATTTTATTTACTTATTTGAAAAGTGAAGTTTAATAATTATGCATTTTTTAGACAAAAATTATGTTTTGAATTCCTCTACTTGTCTAATTGTACAAAATTGTTTTCTAGTATATGTGTTTGAGTGAAATTTAATTTTATTGGCTTGCACTTGTGTATTCAGTTGTTTACATTTTCAATAACTTTTCATGGTGTATAATTATTTGACAATGCATCCCATTTGAACTATCATATAATTATTGAATGTATTTTATGTTTACTTGACCCATGCACAGTTTTTGTAGCAATATTAATTATCAAGATAAATTTTAAGAAATCCTGCCAAGAATTTCATTCTTACTTGAAATCAACATAAAAAACAAATTTATTTTTTACAAAAATTTATAATCACATAGATTATTTATTTTCATGTATTTATTCTTGTTTCATAATTAAAATTATGAAGAAATATGCATTTTTTGGATATACATACTACTATCCAAAATTAGTAGATGCCCCATTTGGAGGAAAAAAGTAAATGGTCACAGTATGTATGATCATTAACATTTATTGAATAAATTTAATGCTGTTATATACACTGTAGTTTGAATTTTATTTTTGAAATAACTATAACTGCAATTTGAGAATCATGTATGAGTATATGTTAACCATAACCTTAATTTTAATTTTATTTAATAGGTATATTACTAAGTTAATACATGTTAATGTTTGAAAGATTTCTATTATGAAATATCTATACTGTTAAGCATTGACTTGGGGAGTTTTACAAGTAGTTTTGTGTTTAAATTGTAATTTTACTCAGTGTCACAAAAGAATACAAACTGATTAAATACAGGTATATCTTTCAAACAAAATCTTGTTTTTCAAAATTTAATCATTTTTCAAGCATACATAAAGTATGAAATTTGCTGTATTTTATCAGTTGATTAAAATGATTTACTAACAACTAAATCATTTAAATTATTATATCACTAATGTTTTTCATTATTCATTTTTAGTTTCAATTTTTAAATCAACAATATGTTTTGATTATGATTAATGAAATAGTTAGAAAGATTTTCTTTTTTGTTAAAAATGTTTTATTTTAAAGATTTTTTTTTTTTTTTTTTTTTTGAAGTTATCATTTAGTTTCCTTATTATTATTTTTTAAATAGTTACAAAGACGATACAAATATGTACTGTAGAAATCTCTTATTCACATCAGATATTTTGATATATTTATGAAAATGACACATTAATTTTCAGTTATAAAATTAGCTAGAAAAATCTATATTTTTAAGCATCTTTGCACTTTTAAAGTATTATGAAATTTTAAATTAAAATAGAGGATATTTTTTCCTTTAATTTCTAATGTTATAATTTTTGTGTTCAGACCCAAAAGTTTGGAAAGATGCAATTTGTATTTTAATGCAAAATGTTTGAATAGAAATAAATGTAGAATTACTTATGCATACATCGCATTGTTTTATCCTAAGAATTATGCATTTTATATACTAGTGTTAATAGTGTATTTATGTGTGATTTTTTTTATGTCTGAGATATGTATATTTTATATTCTCAATGTTTGAAAGTAATCATGAAATCATTGTAAAGTAAAATGTATAATTTAAATATATATATAGTGAAAATTTATTAAAGTTTTCAATAAGATTGATATTTAGGATTTTTTTTCCTTAGTATTCAAGTTTGCAGTTTTTGTTTTAATAACAATTATATCAAAACAGTTTTACATGTAAAAGTGAAGAGTTGCTAATCTTTTCCATATTTCTTATATATTTTTCAAATTTACTTGATAATTTATTTTGTGATACTTTACTGAATTTTTTCTGTCAATGTTTAAATAAATATAGTAGTAAAAATTTAATTGTTCCAAGGAATGCTTTTGATATTTCTTCCAGGTGCACATCAAGAATTACAAGTTCCTTCCTCATTTTTTCAAGTCATCCAATGTTCTTTCTGTAATTTTTCAACTACATCTGAGAACAATTTGAAACAACATCTTCATTTACATGCAAAAAATTTTCTCTATGTGTGTAATGTATGCCAAAAATCCTTCACTTATAAATGCAATCTTAATACCCATATGCGATTACATACTGGAGAACGTCCTTATGAATGCAATATTTGTAGTAAAAAGTTTATCCAACTTGTCCAGTTGATTCGTCACATGTCATCACATGGAAAAATTTAATAAAATATTACTATTTCATCTTTATCCACATCACAAAAATGATTGTATTGTATGTCATGATCTCTTCTATTTATAAACTGGATTAAAAATAATGCATTAATTTTTTTTCTTGATATTTATAATATATCTGTATTGATAAATGTTTGCTATTCCTTCCATGCAAATTTTATTTAAGTTTAAACAATATCCTAAATCCACTTTTAAAACTAAAAATATTGAATAAATCAATGTAATACTGTGTAAATTGTCACTTTTCTTTCAAAAAAATATTGTTTTATAGCTATAGTTCATATGTTATATTTTTTCTTTAAATTACATTTTAATATTCATGTCATGAAATTCTTTCAAACATTTGTATTATAATCAAAGTATAAAGATTACTTTTAACTTAGATTTATTTGTAACAATATAGTAACATAACTTATGTTTATCATATTTTTTTACTTTATATAAACTTTTAATGTATTAAATTTGGTTCCTAAATATTCATGTGATTTATATGAATTATTCAAGAATTCTTAACAACATATTTGTAAGTTTGCATGTCAAATGCAAAAATGAAAGTATTTATATGTTTTACATTTTTTAATTAAAATTTATTATTGGTATAAAAATATTTGAAGAATTCTTTTTTTAATAAATCTGCATCTCAATTTTAAATATGATAGTATTTGTTAAACTATTTTTTGGACAAAACTCCCACGCTTATCATTTGCAACAAAAAATTTTCTAAAAATAACTTTTTTTTTTATTGTTATTTAAAGTATTGTATGACTTTAACTTGAAATTTTTGATAGATGTTATCAAATTTTCTTACATAAATACTACAATATCATGATAATAATAATAATAATAATTTTCTGTCATGTGTACTGTGTTAATATTTTTAAAACTTTTACTATGTAACATCAGCTTTATGACCTCATAAAAATAATTTTCTATACATAGTAAAAGCTAATTAAATTAAGGTGAATATGTTTAAGATCTTTTAATATGAAAATTTTAATTATCTAAAATAAATTTTAACATTTTATGTTGAAATTAAAATATTTTATTTAAATTTTAACATATGATGATGAAACTTAAAACTAAAGAATTTAAGAAGTATTGGAAGTATTATTTATAGCTAATTATTGAAATCACAAATTTATTCTGCTAATGAACTTGTATTATAAAAATATAGTAATTTTACTTTTCTAAAAGAGAGAAAAAGTAAAGATTATTATTAAATTTAACTTTGATAAATATTTTTTTTGTCTAAAAAATATATATATATTTTTTTTAATGAAATTTTTTCAAATTTACTTTTTCTAATGTATTACATTTATTCATTTGCATATTATTGCTTTCTTGAGTTTATAAATAAAAGGGTTATAATACTTTATGATTTATTAGAGGCTTTTTATGTTTTTAATCTAAAGGAATAATCTATAAATAAAGCCATTACTCATTAAAACAGCAATTAGCAGAAAAAAATCAGCTTTCTTATATTCATTTATTATATTTTAGAGCACTTGAGTCGTTTCAAGCATTTTCTGCTTTAAAATGAATATGTAATTTTGCCTGTTATTATATATATATTTTTTATTACTCAATAAAAGTCTGCTATTTAAAAAAATGTTGACATTTTTTTCTCACTTAATAGTGCATTAAAATTATTTAACAGTTATTTAAAATTATCTGAATAATAATTTTTATATATTTTTTATTTTACCAAATTAAATATTAACTATTTTGAATCTTGCAAATTTTTATTTCAGTGCAACGCTGTTTTTAGTATTTTATATTAAATTAGTTTCTTTAATGTTTCATGTATTAAAATGTCATTAAAAATAATTGTTCAATATATTGTGTATTCAGATGCAAAAATAAGATACTATTCATCTTCTTAATGTATTCTTTATTTATATTTGAATTACTATTTTTTTAATGAAAAAGCATTTTCCGTGATGTGAAACAAAAAACTGTACCAATGCAAATATGTCAATATGATTAATAATTTTTTTTATAAACAGATATATAAAATATTTAAAGTAGGCATAAAATCAATATCTATTAATTATTTTGAACTAACAAATAAATGTCTGGCTTTTTTTTAAAAAATCACAATTTTGATTAACTGCTTAACAAAACCAGAAAAGCTTATAATTCAGACATGTTTTTAAAATTCATATATACTGTACTTGAATTGTATTAAAATTATTAATCAAATTTTCTCAATAAATTTCATTAATTATTAAAAAGTATTACAAATATATATTTTTTAAAATTTAAGATGCTATATGAATTGCATAATTAAGTTGTTTTGGGTTGAAATTGATTTTCTTTTCTCAGGCAGCAAGCTAAAATCCTTGTCTACTTTGACAGATGAATTTCCTATTCATATATGCCCACATCCGTATTGTTCTTATTCGACGCCATATAAGTGGAACCTAAAGACACACATGGTAGTGCATACTGGAGAAAGGCAATATGTCTGTGATATCTGTGAGAAATCTTTTACTGTGAAGTGTAATCTTGAAAGACATATGAAAGTACACTTGAATTTTTGTCCACATTGCTCTTTCTCAACACCATACAAGAAGGATCTTAGGACACATTTGTTGACGCATATTAATGAACAAGTATCTTTGTAATGAGCCAAGTATCTTAGGGTGCAATATGTTCTAAAGAAAAAATTATTCACTTTCATGTAAAATTTATAAATAAGTCCACTACATTGTTAGAGGGAAAAAATTTTTTTTTTTAATGTCTAGGATAGGAATTAATCTGTTAATTTTATATTCCATCATTTGTTTAATCAAATATATCACAAGGTTTGCATATTTTATTAAAACATATTAATTATTATCATTTTAATAAACTAACACTACTACAATATTTAATAGTTTTTAAATTAATTGTTCCTGCCTCATACTTTTTTTATCTAGAAGTTTCTTTATTCTTTATTATATTTAATTGAATTTATTATATTTAATATTTAATTTAATCATTTTAATTAAAAATGTTATTATTTTAACATTCTTAACAATATGAGCTTATAATGAAATTTATGTTAATATAAGAAGTATTTTTTAAATGTATAAACTTCATTATATGACAAAATAAATATTTAATTCATGAAAAATTTTGCTTTTATTTAAAAATTGTTTCAAGTTATTATATATAATGTATATTGTAACTTTTTTTCACATATATATCTTTCACAGAGATTGCGTTAAGATTTTTTTTTTTTTTTTTTTGTACGAAACTGTTCAAACAATGTGTAAAATTTTATTGTAATAGCCTTACATAATGTTGCGTTAAAAAAAATTGTGCATTTCTTTTCATTTTTTTAATTGTATTTTTTTTTTCTTTACTTATCGAACTTAATTAATATTAAAATTTTTTTTTTTAATTTTGGATATTTACATTTTATTATTAGTGAATTTATTTGTAAGGTGTTATTTAAATGATTATTTAACTTTGTGCATTATCTAAGTAAACAATAATGACATTTGACATATTTGAAATAAAATTCTAAGAAGATATTGTTTCTTTTTCAATTTTTTTATAATTTAATCTTATTGTTTACAGTAGAGTCCCACTTATCCAAGTTAATATGGACGAAATTTATTTCAGATAAACTTGTATGAACTGTATTTACATGTCATCACTAAATGAGAAAAAATATAAATTTACACACAATTTATTAATTTTTATGGCACTACATATATTTGCAATCCTTGTATGTATACTTCAAACGCTTTCAGGTAAATGGTAAATAGAATCCAAAAACATTTTGTATCTGGTTGGGTTGCTTATGGAGTGTTTGGGAAGTAATATCCCTTCACCTCTTATTATGTGATTAATAAAAAAATGTTAAATCGAAAGATAAAAAACATTAAAAGAACATGACAAGATATATTTTCTTGCTGTAATGTTATGTCAGAATTGAAGTTGTAGCCTCTTTTTGCTGCTCATTGTATCAATATTTTTTTTTTAAATTAGATTTTAAGTTATTTTCTTCTAATTAACAGCAGTTTCATCATCATTACTCTGTTCATGGTTTCCAATTATGCCTATAATCATGTCATCAATAATTTCATTTCACGAGAAGGAAGTCTTTGTGGCAGGCTCAACAAAATTTTCTCATCACCAGCTTCATTTTCATCGTTTAACTGCTTTGAGGATTTAATTTTCCACCAGGTATTCTATAGTCATTGGTTTGATTTTTTCTATGCTTTGACAATCCAGGGCACAACATTCGTCATTGTTACCTGATTCAGGCATTCCTTATTCTTTACTTTTTAATAACTTCTTTCTATAAATTCTTTGATTTTTTTTCAAGTTCTAGAAAATACCATGATTTTATGGCTGTATATATGAAGTCACTTGTTTGCTGATTGCCTAGCACAGTCTCAAATTAATGTAATTGGTTCCCATTTCTTGGAAGAATGCAGAATCCCCCCTTCCTCCCCTTCAAGGGTGGAAAAAGTAAGAGATAGTTCGATTGTTGCTATTTGACTTTCAAGATAAGCATACATTCCATAGTTCTTCAAGACCTTCAATCAGCTTTTGTAATTGCTTTTTTCCATAAATTATTTTAAGTTTTGGAGAACATTCTTATCTACTGGTTGTATTAATGAAGTTACTTGTGTGCTAATTGGCTGACAAATTAACAAGTAGCCATCTCCATTTCTTTGAAGAATGCATGTCTTCGCCTCGCCGTTTTAAGGATGGGAAAGATTAATATTCACCTTTCCTAACAAACATGCACTACTTAACACTCAAATGGAGGATAAAAAATAAATTAAAAACATTTCTGGTCTGAATCAGAAAAAAAAAAAGCCATACAATTTTTTTAGTTTGAAATTTCAAAAAACTTTTTCTCCTTAATTTTTCTTCCTTAACCAAGTAACTGAAAAAAAAAAAAAAAAAAAAATGTTCAGTAACTTGGTTAAGGAGGAAACTTGATTAAGTAGGGATTGCATAATCAGGACTTTACTGTAACAATAAACATATAGATAATATATATTTATGGTGAAAGTACTAGAAAAACATTTTTTTTTTGTCTTAAACAATAATGATTTCTAATGCTTAAAAGAATTTTTTTTGCTATAAGTTTCATCTTATTAAATATTACTTAATTCAGAACTCATTTCATTTCATAAATACAATGCATTTATGTAGAGAATAAAAAACATTTCTCCATTTTTTTTTTTTTTTTTTTTTTAGATTTCAAGGATATATATAATTCTTCTCTTCAAATTAAAGATGGAATTTCTATCCATGTTTGTTCATTGTGCAGCTATTCTACTCCTTACAAGTGGAATTTGAAGACTCATATGATTGTACATACTGGTGTGCGGCCGTATGTGTGTGATATTTGCAATAAATCTTTTACTTTGAAATGGAATTTGAAAACACATAAGAAGATCCATATGAGACAACAGACATAAAAAAGTACTTGGTGAGAAAAAAAAGGTTTTTGTTTTATATTTTTGTCCTCATCAAAATAGATAACTGGTATTCAAGGAAAAACAATTAACAAATTAGTAGTTTTAAAATATATTCTTAGATAAAAAGCAACAGAATACAGTTATAACAAAGAACTTTCTTCATTACTTATAACGGCAAGTTATGAAAAGTTATATGGATTTGTAGTTACTTAGAATATATACAGGACAAAATAATAAATAAAACAAAGGAAAAAGAAACAAAATATATGCAAATGCTAATGAAATACTTAAAAATTTGTTATAAATAAATATTCTCCTGTAATTCAAGGCCATCAAAAAACAATGTCAGAAATTAATAATATATGATTCTTATGCTAAATTTTTCAGTAAATGTCGTAATGTATTTTGAAGTCCCATTTTATATTACTATAATGACAAATTTCATGCATCATATTTTCTGTTCCTTGCAAGTGATTTAGATTTGTCTGTTTGTCATGATATTTTTGAGACTGCATAATTTTTTATTTTTCATATCTCCTTAAAGCAAGTTCTAACCATGAATTAGCTGCTTTCTTTAATCACCAAGCATTAAAGAATTTTTCATAAATGCTTCTGCATAAATAGAGTAAAATAAAAATTTCTGTATAAAAACCTGTTATTGTTTCTTTATATTTCTTGTTACCTGTTTCAATTTTATATGTACAAAATTAAATTTTATAGCATGAAAAGGATTTCCAAAAGATTGTTATTAGAATTAATACTCTCTGAGTAAAAAATTAACTAATAGCAAGTTTGTAGAATCAACCATGTTAACAAGGATACGATATCAGCAATTTATTTTTGGTGAACAATTGATATACTTCTGAATTTTATATTGCTTTGATCCCTCAAAAAAAAAAAAAAAAAAAAAACATCTCAAAGTTCATTCATCCTTTTTATTTTAATGCAAGTATAATGATATATTTAAGATTTTTTGGGGGGATTTTAAATCCTGGTGTTCTTTTTTGATGATCCTTGTATTACAAGATTTATCTGGTAACAGTACACTAAGATTGATTTATTGTCTCATTTTCTATTTATGTACAATTAGAGAAAGTGTTGTCCTAGAAATTTTTTTAGAGTAATTAAATTATATGTTTAAATATTTGTTCAGGCTTGTTGGTAAAACTGCCTGTACATGATCATGATTATGTTTTAGGTGTTTTAAATTGTCAATATTATTAATTAAGGGCAATATTAATTTTTTTTAAAAATGGTGGTTTTTAAGAATTTTTTTATTTGTCTCTTTTTAAATAGATTGGGTTTTTTCTTTTAAGATTTTTTTTTCTAAAGAATTCTATATTTGAATTATGCATTTTATTTGTGATGAATAATATTCTTATAATTAACCTTTGTGAATGCATTTTATTCATGTTAATACACACTTAATTTTTATTAGTATGTAATTTTTCAGGGCAATGTTTTTTATTTATTTTGTTTATAAAAAATTTTGAAATTTCTTTTAATCTTAAAACTAAAATTTTGCTATTATGTTCATGTCTTTCTATATCATTATTCTGAATAAATATTACTAAGATTTTATTCATTAAAGAGATGTTAATATGTTTAATTTTTAAGTAGTAAAATTGTAAATGATTTCAATTAAATAAATTACTAATTAATTTATTATCATATTAATTATTTTAATTAATTAATTAAATTCATTTATTTATTAATATGAGTTCTTTTGATTTTTTTATCAATCATAGATTATAATTTATGTCAAAAGTTTTCATACAAAACTCTGTAATCTATATTAATATTACTTATTTAAAAAAAATGTTTAGAAAATTATTGTTAGAAAGAAGTTAAATGATTAATTAAAAAAATAGGTATCTTTAAGAATTTTATTATTTTTCTCATTTTAAATGAAACTGGTTTCGTTTTAAAGATTTTTTTTTTTTTTAATTCTATAGTGAATTTAGTGCATTTCATTTCTAATAAATAATATTCTTATAATTAACCTTTCTAAATGCACTTTATTTTGTTAAAAACCTGTTTTAATATATTTTACATTATTTGATGATAAAAGAAATGTACTAAAGTATACAGGATAAGTAAATAAAAGATACTTATTTTAAAAGAAAAATTTTGTTGCATTATTTATTAATACATAAAATGAAATTGATTTTGATATTATGTATATATTTATAATCCATTATAGGCTCTCTCTGTCGCTTTTTGAAATCATGGATGCTTGTTCAATTTAAATAGATGCCAAATGCAGAGTTCTAAAATGATTGAGCTAAACCTCAATATGTGTTCCTTTAAAAGATGCTACTAATTGAAAATAACCTCAATATACACAATGTTGTCATCACTCATTTTGCTGAAATTTTTCGAATCTCTACTAATAATGATATTGCCATTCCATTTTTTATTAAATCTAGACTAAAAGAAAAGTTTTTGAATACCATATTGATTAATCTATGAATAAAAATCAATTTAAAGCCTTAACTTCTAAAAAAATGTTTAATTACTTTTTTCTATTTCATGTTTTAATTACCTTAGTTGGCTAAAAATTTTATTAAAAAAAATCTGAATTACTTTCAAATAACTATAAGAAATATTTTAAAAATTAAAGAAAATTAAATATTTTTAATTTCCCACTTCCTATTTTTTCCCTACACTTATTCTGAGAAAGAGTTATTTTTATTTATAATTTGTGCTGATTTTGGAATTTGGAATTATATTGATAAAATTTGTACTAATTGAATCATTCTGGTAACAAAGTTGAAAATGCCTGGCATGCTGATTTTTTTTTTTCTTTTCTTTTTCTATAGAGTGCATGATGACAGCAGATATGCAATTTGAGTGGCTATTGTTATATAATACCAAAGATCACAAAAGCTTATATTTATAGCTTGATTGAATTACTGTTTGTTTTATTTGTTTGTATATATGGTATGAATCACTCACTTAGAAAAGATAAGACTGAATGAAAGCAGAAATATACACATTTTAACAACAAAGGACATTTAAGTTAACATGGCACTATAATTTACCTATAATTTTGTTAATATTGTAATTTGCCTATTGCTAATATTGAGTTGCACTGTGCTAGCAAATAATATATATTTCACATATGTGTATTGCATTATTGGTTAAAAGATGTTTAAACTATCAACTACTATATTACTATGTGCTACTCAAGTAGTGTGTAAGTAGTAAGTTAACTACTGTGTTACTTAAGTAGTAGTTAGTTATAAAGTATTGATGTTATGCATACTTTTATAAAAATTTAGTATCTTAAATATAATTAATTTTACATTTAATAGAAATGAAAAAGAAATATAAATGCAAATCTTTGATCTTTCTGATAATTTATTCTGACAATATGCATTATTGAAATGATTTAAATGATCCATTACTACTTCTATTTGAAAATGTATTTTCTTTTCACTCAAAATATCGTTCAATTTGTCGGCTATTCTTACAATACAAATATCTATTACTGATTAATAACAGCATTGAAACCTCATTAAGTACAGAGCAGAATATCCAGTATTGGTGGGATTCCATAAGCAGGAAATTCTTCACCAGTGTGCAAAGCATAATTTTTAAAAAAAGAATGATATCTTGAAAAGAATTTTTTATTGCTGAGATAAAAAATTGAATTTATAATTGCCTTTGAAAATAAATGTGTTTTTTTTTTTTTTTTTAATTATTCATTTCTAAAAGCTGAAACTTTTTTTTTTTTATCAAGATACTATTTTTTTTTTAAATTAAAGTTAATATTGAAAAATGTTATTGTTTATTAATATAATTTTTGACTTAGATTGAGGAAATTGTACTTTTTCGATGTTTTGATAATGAATTGAATGTTAGTATTCAAATTTAAAAAAAACATATGCTGACTCATACTGGAGAACAATATTATATTTGTAGCATTTATAAAACTTTTGGCCGAAATACTAATCTCAAAACACTTAACAAGATTCATACTAGTGAATATTCTTTTGAATGTGGAATTTGTGGTAAAAAGTTCATCTAAAACATTTCACTTTTAAGACATTAAACAGTATGTTATCAACAAATTAAAAAATTTTAAACCCTCCTTTTTTATATAATTGACTGTTTATGAATAATATACAATAATTTTGTATAGTTAAATATATAAATATAGTAATACATAAATTTTTCCAATTAATTATAGAAATAATTAGCTGGAAATTTTATAATTTGTTTTATGAATAAAATAAAAGTAACTGTAATAAATATTTTTTTGCAATTTTTAAACTTTAAATTTTATAATTTTTAATAAAATTTGCTTCATTATTCTTATAATTGTATATGTGTAATTTTTTATTATTCTCATTAGCTTTAAAAGAATAATTTTGAAATTGTAATTTCTTGTAAATAGTTTTTTTTTCTTTGAATATTAAATATTTTCTGAAAGCTTTTCATGCTTAAACTATAATTAAAATTACAAAGGTTAAAAAATAAATAATAATATGGATTCTATTTAATATGATTAGTAGAATATTTATTATTCAGAATTATGATATTATTAAGTACTTGCTTTTATATTACAGATGCTCAAGCAATTTCATTTATTAGTACTATTTTTCAAAATAATCTACTTTTATTTATTTCTGAACACCAAGCTATATTTAGTACAATAATGGTGTCCACCCTTAACATATTCATTAAATTTTATTTATGAGAAATCAAATTGAAAACAGTAGCATTTTTTTATAATAGCACTTATTTAAGTTCAAGCAAGTATAGTATATACTGTATTTGGTTTTTTTAAATATTTTTAATCATTGTTAAGTGAAATTGATATTATTTTGTATTCAATTCTTTATTTTTGTTTTGTAATATTCTATTTTTGTTATAATGTTCTTTAATACGAAATAGATTTTATATGATAACATTATGTATTATATTATTTACAGTGTGAAATTTATAATATTCTTTATATATGGCATTAGTAAACATTTGACATAAGTCTAGTGATACTGGAGAGTATTTATGCAGATTTTACTTTGGAAATTTTGATCTTGTCCCTTCTTTCTCATTATTAGCAAAGATATATTTATATTGTTTGTTTGTTTTATCATGTGAAATACCACTTGACATATTACTTTTTTCTTCAAAAGATTAATTTGTCCTTAAAATTTATCAAAAAATGTAAAACTTAAAATAAAAAAAATCACAAAAATTATGTAATAAAAGAAGTTGTAATAATTTAATGAATTGCAATGAAGGAGTGAAAAAAGTAGTTCATAAAATGCTATGCTATTATAAATTTCATTATTTTTATGACTACAATAATTATTTTTAAAAAATTTCAAATTTTATTACAAAACATTTTTTGAAAATTAAAAATATTACAAATTCCCAATATTGTAATTTTTAAAAGCAAACATTTAGCCAACTAGTTATTTATTTTATGTAAGAAATAAATATGATTCATAAGTAAAATTTATAAATATTGTAGATTTTTTAAAAAAATATTTCCTAAAAAATTATTACTATTATTTGATGTCGTTTTGGATTAAAAAGGATCACACAATTAACTGATATGGAAAATTAGTATTTAGGGAAACATTTAATGGATAAAAATGTATTTTTAACTACAATTGTTGGTATATAAATATATATTTATAATAACTTTTTTAGGAAGTTTTCGCCAGTTCTCTAGTGCTGAAATCTCCAGAAAAAATGATATTGTTATGCATTGCTGTTCAAAATGTACTTATGCAACTCCATTGAAATGGAATTTAAAGCAGCACATGTTAATCCACACAGGAGAAAAGCCTTTTGTATGCTCTGTATGTAATAAGGCTTTCACTCAGAAAGCACATCTCAAGGGACATATGATACGTCATTATAAATAATAGCTCTGATGTGTTAATTTATCCTTACAAATTGCAAGTAGTTCTGGCAACAATATAGTTCAACTATTAATGTGAAAATATTTTGTTAGCTATTGAGCCAGAATAAACTTTCTTTTCCTGTTATACTAAAAATTCTCCTGGATTTTTACTTTTTTTTTTATTACTTGTAAATATATCTTAGTAGCATAAAATTGGCATGGTGATTTATCAGTTCGTAATAAAATGGGCAAACATTATGTTTGTTATTAATCTAAAAAGAATATTTTTTTTAAATTATTTTTTTACATGTGTAGTGCTTTATTTATTTTTTGTGATGAAGCTTTGCCAATGAAAATATCAGTCATGTTAATTAATAAAATGGATTAAAAAATAGATTTTTTAAAATGATCTACCATTTAAAAATCCTTAAAATATAGATAAAGTATATATTTAGTTGTTCTCTCTTTTTGATTTTCATGAGTGATTATTTTTTATTAATTATTGCATTAATTATGTGTCTAATTATTTTTAAATTTACAATTATTTTTATCTTTTTGTTATGTTTGTGTGAATAGGAAAATTGGGATGAAATGTATTAAATTAAATTAATTTCTGTGTTATAAAAAATGTGATTTAAACAATTGAAGTAATATGCATAATTATCTTTTCAATCACTAAAAAAGATAATTTCTGTGTTGATTTACTATTTGCAGCAAAGAACTGAATTATTGCTTATTAATTATATTTTAAATTGTATTTTAGTTTATATTGTATATTATAAGCTCTACTTTCTATTAATATAACACTAAGTTTATATATATAACTTAAATATAGTTGTTTATTAAAAAAAATTGTAGGTAGATATGATAACTGAAATCTGTTTAATTTATTTAAATAGATTCTTCTCTATTTATTGTGAAATTTATTATTGACACATTTTAAATTTCAATTTGAATGGCAGAAGTCTTGTTAAATGTCAAATTCTTATTAAAATTAATTATTTTTTAAAATTATTATTTGTGCTAAACTAATCTTGGTATATTTGGAAAATAATGTTTTACCTGTGTATTACATCTAACAGGGTTTAATTATCATGAAATAATTTTATGTAGCTTAGTATTAAAAAAAAAAATTTCTTTCAATGCAATTTAAATGTCTTCAAGAAGTCAAATAATGAAAAATTATCATTTGTAACTAATATTTCCAATAATTGTATGTAAATATATATATAATTATTGTTTCTAAATGTGGAATTAAATAATCAAATACTAGTTTTCACATGTTATGTTTTATTCAAATTAAATTTTCTTATTTTTGTTGAATTAATAAATCTTTTTGTACATTATTCTGTCTTAGACTGCTATTTCTTTGTTCTGTAAATAAAGAATTGCAATGCCACTTTTTTTATTGTATGATTTATGCATTTGAAACAATTTTGTACAATTTATTTTGAATGTTTGTTGACAATTAAAATTGTTTAATAATTCAATATTAAGTTTCATATGAACAGTAATTGAACTTATTTAATTTGATTAAAAGTTAATATGATAAATTTGTTCTTCTGATTAAATATGATAGAAAATAAAAAATTGATGATGGAACCTTGAAAATAAAATTAATTTCTTTACATTTTCACCTTAATAAATCTATTATTTTATTCTATCCACTTTGTACTTATAAGTGCCTAGGTATATATTTTCTTTAATTATTTCTCATAAGATTCCATTCATTAAATGAATATATATGTATAACAAATGTTAAATATATTTTTATTTTTCCTCGCTGGATTAGATGAAAAGTTTTATTAATTGGTATCATAGTTTATGACTCGGTGATTTTTTATTTGCAATCTTTTTTAATGATGTTTTTATTAGATAAATTTGTAAAGACTGCTATAAAACACTAGAAGATTGGAATCCAAATCGCCTAAAGAAAATGAAACAAGATATAATAAATTGATATCAGTGATTTAGTTTATTAAAGATATACAAATCTTAAGGTATGAAAAACAATATTTAATTTCAAATTTATTTTAATTATATAAATTATTTTCCCAAGTAAAAATCAATCGATATTTATTTTATTTTAATCTTATTGTTTTTAACATTGAATTTAATGCTAAGATTTCAAATTAAATGTGTTCATACTGAAATGTAACATATTATTATAATGATCATTAATTGTTGAATATTGTCTGTAGTAAGTAAGCAATTTTTAAATTATCTCTTCTATGAAACATTTTTCCATTAGTAAATATATTTTGTATTTACTTTATATTTAAATGAGTTATTTACATTAATGATTATTAATTTAATTTGTTTTATAAAAAGTAGTAACATATTTCAAAACATTTTGTTTAAAAAATTGTAATTATGTTTAATGAATTTTTTTTTATTGATTGGGTAATACTCTCAAATATATTTATTGCTACTTATGTTAAAATTATTTATATCCTTTAGGTTTAGATGAAGAAGATATGTTTACTCTCCAGCTGTTTGAAAACGGGGAACGTGCATTCATTTGTATTATCTGTTCTTACACAACACCATTTAAAGGAAGCATGAAAAGACATGTATTAATTCATAGTGGTATGAAACCATTTAAATGTGAGGTGTGCCATAAAGCTTTTAATAGAAAAGCAACACTTACCCGGCATTTTCGATTGCACTCTGGTGAACGACCTTACAGATGTGACATTTGTGATTTGACTTTCTCACATAACTATGCAATGAGTTGTCATAAAAAGAAATATCATTCAGAGAAATTGATTTGAACTTACAGAAATATGTTCCAATTGTAAACTTTCAATTGGAACTTTAAAAAAAACAAAAAAAACTCATAATTGTCATTGTGTTAACTGATTCTTATCTTTTTTTTATATAAAGTACTTATTGTGTTTCTGTAAATTGTTGATATTGATTGTTTATTAGCAATCATTATTATATTGTTCTGTTATATTTGTAATTATAATTCATTTTAATAGTAAGATTTTATCTAAATGACAAAATTTAGTATATATTATGCATGTGCCAACTTTCCTTTTTTTTATTCTTAAATCTTTTTGAAGAGTATAGTCTATTTATATTCTTATTCAGCAGTTAATTTTATTTTAAATTTTTGTCTTATTCTTTTAATTATTAATGTTTCCTAATTATTTTTATCATGAATTTATATTATTCATATAATAAATATAAAGAACTGAACATTTATTATTTTTAATAAGTGATTATTTCATATTTTGTTTATGTAAATAATGAATTTCATAAAAACTGCTTATATCTGATTCTTTAAGTATTAAAATTAATACTATTTAAAATAGTGATTCGTTTTGAAAGTTTAATACTTTCTCGCTGTAATTTAATTTAATCTGTAATTTTTATTTTTAATTACTTTTTTAAAATATTATTAATTTTTAAAAAGTGATATGGTATTTTCTAGTTCTTTGAGAATTGAAAATGATTTTTATAAAATAAATATGTAAAACCAGTTGAAAAATTTTACTTATATTTTTTATTGTTCCATTACTGTGTTATACCAATACATATTTAATATGCATTCTGAAAAGAATAGTGATTGCACAAGAATATAATTAATGTGAAGTACCATAATTTTTATATAAAAATTCAACTTATTATTAATTCTGAAAAATGTTAGTATTCAAACATATATGTTAAAATATTTCTATCTATTACTGAAATTTAATTTTCTTAAAAATAAATACTTGGTTAGTTATATAGGCAAATAAAACAGCTTATATCTGAGAAATTTTATTGGAAATATGTAACTATATTTTTTTTGTGTTCATCTATAAGGAAGTATAAATTATTCCACTGCAATAAGTTTCATTGTTGTTTATCTCTTGTAGTGTTTACATTGATATGCTTTTTTTTTTTTGCAATAAGGGTCTCCATACAAAAGGGCCAATGTTGGCCTACGAGCATCATTAATCCGGCCCTTCACAGTTTATATTGATTATATTGTAAAATTTACAATGTAAGTAAACCTTACAAAATAATGATAAAAGGTTTTTATGTAATGACCAATTAAGAAAAATTAAATTTAATATTTTAATTGCCATTAATGGTACAATATTTATCCAAAAAAACTTACAATTAGTGATGTACACAGGTAATTCACATAATGAAATTAAATATTAGAATTAATGTTGTAACTTTCCACTGACAATTGTTTGCAACTGTGGGTCAAGTTTATTAGTGGAAATTATTAGCAGCAACTTCAAATACTCGTTGTTAACTTTTTTTGTATATTTCATTTTGTAGAATATTTTTTTCACATATATAATTCTGAAAGTGGGAAAAAAAGCCACTAGCAAATTTATGAAACTGATTAAATTGTGTGAGTGGAAGACTTATAAAATTCTAGCAATGATGAGTTTAAATATTTTTCTTTAAAAATATTGCTGCACTACAAATTGATAGTTTCCATATGAAGTTCTGGAGCAAGGGTTTCTATATCAGCTTTAAAATGATCGTGAAAAATCTTGATGTTTTTTGCAATTGCATCAAAATTTGAAAAATGGGACTTCAAATTATTTTTTAAAGGACCCAAAGCAGTCAGTCTACTGACTAGTTAGCTAATTGTACCAATTTTAAATTGGTAACTAGCTCTTGGTTCTTAGGAATTATTGGAAGAGTCTGTGGCCTCTAAGCTAAAACGTTTGGAGACCCCTGATCAAGCCGTCAAATTTTTTCTTACTTACAACTTATTATTTCTCTTAAATATATAATTTTATTTTACGAATTCTCCATATTAAAATCATATATTTTATTTTTGATTAATTTTTATTCTTGATTTTGCCATAAAATTCTTCATAAATTCTATCTTTTATTAATGAATTTAAAAATAAAGCTGTCTGGAATTTAATTTAATAAATTATGATAAATAATATTTGCATGTTTAGTTTATGAATATTAAATGAAAGAAATCTTTGTTTCATATCTAATATTTTTTAACATTTTCCTTTTCCATACATATAAATATACTATTCAAAAATAAATGTATGATATTTTATTTTTTTCTTGTATGAAAATTTAAAATTATACATGAAAATTTTTATTTCGTGTATTAATTTTAAATATTTGTGTAAATAATTTTTTTTAATAAAGTACATGATGAAACTCACATTTTAGAATTTTTTTAATAATTTTGTTTTCTCCATATTACTCTTAGTTCAGATTTTTATTACTATTAACTGTATTTGTGCATTGGAATTTTGCTGTATTATACTCATGATTGTTTTGCTTCATATCGGTAATTTAAATATAATGTCACTATTTTATATTGTTAAATATCTATTAATTAAACTTTTTTTCCTTTGTGATTAATATAAAATTAATTAATTTCTTACAATTCATATAATTTTAAATAAAAACTTAACTATTATTTTTCAATAATATTTTTTTAGAAATTTATATAATATAATTACTTTATATCATGAAAGTATATTTGAATTTAAGTTATCTTGATTATGATTATTAAATTTAGCTATATTTTGGATGCGTAAACATAAATAATGAGTAAATAAACGTTTCCGAACAAAAAAATATTTATAGATTCCTAAAATATATCATTTAGAATTTATATTGTTGAATTTAAAAGTATTTTCTTGTCTTAAAGCGTGTGTAAAATTGTTTAGTTTTCTATAATTGTGAATAGCAATCAATTTAAGATTTTTACATTAAATAAATTGATTAATTTTTTTAAAAATTTCTTTGATCTTACTATGCAAACAGAAAAATAAATAATTCTGCTTAATAGTGTATTTAATAAGTTATTTCTTTTTTAATAAACCAAGTTTTAATTATTTATCTAGTGTTTGTCATCAGTATAAATTTTTAAAGTCATATTAATTAAAGTAGAAAAAATAAATTTTCCAGCTGCCTACATCTAAAAATTTTTTATAATTATGTAAAAATTTCAGGAAATTTTTATTAAGTTGTTTGGTAGGGATTTCATTTAAATTTGAAGTTAGTAATATATTTTTTAGCAAATTCATCTTAACAATTTCCTTATTTAGTTGTTAATTGAAGAGTTTATAATAATAATTATTTATTATGTTCATAATAATGTGTGATGCAAGTTCTGAAATTTTTTTATAGATTCTTAATTTCAAAAATTTGATTAGTTTGAAATTATTATTATTTTTTTTTTATAAACTTATGAAACCTTGCTTCAAAATGCTCTGATCATTAGATTTATTATAAATAGAAATAAAAATAACTAAAAACCTATTTTTTCTACTCTTGAATGTTATAGGTTTTAATTCAATAAAAATAAATTTAAAATTATATATTTATGATTTTATTTTAGATATGCTGTGTTATATAGATAGAACTTTTTTTAAAAATCTAATTAATTTCTTCTTTTAGGCTCTGAATATATGTTCACTACAAATGTTTGCCAAGCTGAAAGATCTGTAAGAATATCTCGTATTTATAATTGTTCTTATTGCAGCTTTACTACAACTTTTAAAGGGAACATGAAAAAACATGTACTGACACATAGTGGTGCAAAGCCATTCGAATGCAATGTGTGTCATAAAGCTTTCAATAGAAAAGAAACACTTACCCGGCACTTTCGATTACATTCTGGTGAACGGCCATATAAATGTCATGTATGCAATAGCACATTTTCTCATAACTATACATTCAGCTGTCATATGAAGAAACACTGCTAATCATCTAGAGTGATATCTAAAAAAACTTATTTGAAAATTATAAAAAATTTAATAAACATTTGAGAAGAGTTTTGTATTTGGTTGAATTTACAAGAAAGTTACAGAAATAATTTTTAGTTTGAAGGATTTTGACAAATTTATTTATATTTATTTAATTTATTTCTTATATTTTATCAATAATAATAATAATCTTTCTTACAGACAAGTTAGGGGAAGTATCTGTATTAACTAGGGAACTGCACCATGTATGAATTGCTGATTTAGACAAAAATAGTATTATTAGAAAACTACAAATCAGAGTTGAGATATTTTCAATTAAGACAATTTATGTCAACTATTTTGAAGAATTCATAGACAATGAAGACATCTTGCTATTACATCAGTGAACAAGAAAAGATATGTAAAACTAATAAATGAGATATTGGGAGAATGCATAGAGACTATCTATCTGACATTACTAAGTACCTGCAATACTTAAGTGTTCAGACTTTCCAGGACCATAAGTATGTAATAAAGGGTATGGTTTAATTTTCTTCAAATCACAGAATCTTGTATGTGAAAAAGACTTGACACGTTGTGTTGCCATCGTTAAAATTCATCATCTGTTCTAGAATCAAATGTTAGCCCATATATTTGGTGTTCTGTGAACTGTATGCTTTCAAAAAAAGCTTTGATTTAGATTAGTATTCCTTTATTCCGGTCAATAAAACAGTTAAGCTACATAATAACAAATGTTATCAGTAAACGTAACTGGTAACAATTTATCAAGTATTACTGATGTTGTGTATTCAAGTGTTTTGTATACTTCTTGGTAGAGTTTTGCTAATGCTAATGAACTCTCCAGCTTTAGTAAATAAATATACTTCAAAAATTATATTTTCATCATGTGTAGTCGTGAAATATTGTTCATTTATTGCTACATTATGCACCCGGTGTTAATGAAATAATACATATGTGACATAAATTGACTGGTATCTTGAAAATTTCTCAATTCTGATGGGTTGATTTCTTTTAATCCATAACTATCTTTACTCCCAATAATACTATTTTTGTCAAAGTAAACAACACATGTTAACTTCATATCTTAGCTAACTGCTTGTTTTAAAGGCAATAAAAAATGATTATTTTTATTGCCTTATTGTTATTAAAAAATATGAAATGTTTAAAAAGTTTTTATGTGTACTAAAATCCTCATAGTTTTATACAATTGTAAAACTAGTAACATGGTTGTCATTAATTTGTTATTAGTGCAATATATTTGAAAATATTAATCCTTCAATTTTCAGATAATAATAAAAAAATAATCATTATTGAATATAATATAATTTAACATTGAATGCTTGTTGAATAATTCTTTAACCATATTTTAAACATTGTTCAATATTTTATAATTCCATTTAAATCTTTCTGATTTAGCTTATTTCAGTTTCAGGTTGCTTTTTAAAAATGATGAGATTTTATAATTTTACATATTAAACTCTCACTAAATAAATTTATTTTGCATTGAAAGCCATACTTATAAAATCTTTAAAATTAATACAGGTTTTTTTTTTCTAAGATATGTTTTCTTTATGTGATATATTATAATGTTATATGATGATGAAGATATAAAGATAGATTTCTTTATTTCTCTGAATATAATTTCCATATATTAAATGATTTTATTATCATGTAAACAGCAAGATTAAGATCTAGCTTTACTTAAATTTAAGGGATAATTTAAACCATTGAATGTGTTTGAATATATATTAAATTGATGATGTATAAATGTTGAAACAAAACTATTAACCAATATAAATATTAAATGTTTAGATTATCCTTAAAAATTAAATCTGAAATATTTTTAATTAATATACTGGACTTGACCAGATGTGTGAAATTTATGCTTGTGTTAGCTACTTTATCACAATTTATCCAAATGCCATGTAAATAAGAGA
The DNA here is from genome assembly GCA_021605075.1 of Caerostris darwini. Taxonomy (NCBI): domain Eukaryota; kingdom Metazoa; phylum Arthropoda; class Arachnida; order Araneae; family Araneidae; genus Caerostris; species Caerostris darwini. The sequence continues at coordinate 57,771 of BPLQ01013501.1, forward strand.
TACTGTTATGGTGAATTATTAATAATTTTAAAATTGAAAACCCCATAATATGATTTATTCTTCATATTATTGATATGAATTTTTTTGCTACAAGATATTGAAGAATATATTTATTTCTCATATTTTTTAATTTGTTTGTGGTACATCTAACAACCTCAAAACATAGTAATTTTAATAATATATTTCATTTAACTCCATCTTGATTTTTTTTTTCTTTAAAAAAATTAATGGATCACTGTGAATTTAAGAAATTATGATTAATTTTTCCAATCATTTAATATGCTATTGGTATGTCATACGACAAAAGCATTATTTTTTATTAATGTTGTAAAAAATTAGAGCTCGCTTGTATTATACATGTAATAAATTAATTACTTTTATTTACATTTTTATTAGGAACTTATTAAAATCCACATTCATTGATGACCTCTAGAATTTAAATATTAAAAAGTAAATTATGGAAGTTAAATATTATAAATAATTGAAAAAATTTATTTAAAAAAATATATATATATTTTTCTAAATATAAAAGAATTGTTTTTTAAACAAGAGTGATAAAAGCCAGTATAATTTATGTATTGAACTGGCTTGATATTCTTTTATTTACCAAACTTGAAATTGTGAGAAGTAAAAAATGTCAAATGGATTCAATTTGTAGTTTGTCTGTTTTCGTGTTTCATTGCAACAAAAACATTTTATGCGTGATATTTTCATTGAAACTGATTTTCTCTCTCTGTATATAAATAAACCCTATTATACGTTTTTTTCAACTGTGGATTCATTTGTTGTTTTGTGTATTTTGAAATTTTATATAAATGTAATTATTTTTCACAAAGGTAGAAGAGCAGAAATATATGATTTTTCTTTAACCTCATACAATTTTTTTTGCAAGCATATTATGGATTCACATATTTGATTACTTTTTTGAAAGTTCCAATTTTTTTTCTATTATTATTATGTTCTGTAATTATTTTTATAAAAAGGTAGTACTTATATAAAAATTTGAATCATACAAAAAAATGATATTAATTACATGTGTTATATTTCATTATTAATATTTTTGCATACTTACTTATATCTTTTATACTTATATTATTTGCATATTTTTCTTACTATTGCATATTTTGAATATTGTAATTTCACATGAAAGTATTAAAATGAAAAAATCTGATGGTAAAAGCTAATTTAATCACTTTTACATTATAATTATTTTTTAGCCAAAATCATTTATTTTAATTGATATTTCTATGTTATATCATTTTAACATAGTGATCTATTATTGTAGATTGTGTGTAAAAATATATTATTATTGAATTTATTAAACAAAATTTCCCAAAATTTCTTTTTTAGATGAGAAGCCTATGTATTTTATAAAATACTCTGAAATAGGAGTTAAAATGTATTGTTGCTCTTGGTGCACCTATTCTTCTCAACATAAAGGAAACACAAAAGTTCATCTACTGACTCACAGTGGCATTCGTCCATTTGTATGTGATATATGTTTTAGATCTTTTAATCGAAAAGCAAATCTTTTGAGGCACCTGAAACTGCATTCAGAATAGAAATTATTAGCTGTATGTATGACATAATATAAGTTTGAAGTTTTTCTTTGAATGTTCTTAAAAGACTTTTGCAGAAAGTGAATTTTTAAATATATTTCCCTTCGACACGCATATGAAATATTTATTTTCTGTAAATACTATTAAAGATTATCACAAATTTTTATATAATTTGCATTTATTAATAATAATAATAATAGTTTTTTATGTATTTTGTTATGATCTATTTGATTAGTAATCTAATAATACAGTTTCTTTGTGAAAGTTTTGTAAAAAATTGCTCGTTTGCATAGATATTGTTGCTCATTTGCGTATTTTTTTTTGTCAATAGTTGACTAAAATTACAAAATACTTCATTGCTGATAAATCTTGCCAAGAATGTAATTTTTCTGTTTAGGATTATTTTAATAGTAATTGAAAATTTAAATTTTTGCTTATTTCCAGCTATTTTTAGAAATCTTTCCAAAATTTCTTTAAATCAAAATAATAATAATAATTAGTGAATTAAAGTTAATCTTTAATTTTTAAAAAAATCTTTAAATAATTCCAATTATTTTGTTTCACTCATAAATTGATTTGATATATTTTATGATTTTCTAATCGAAAGAATTATTGTTAAATTGTCACTAATGGGCGAGTTTAATATAAAAAAAATATTATTAAAATGAACTCATTTGTGTATTTTATAGTATCAAATTTTAAAATAATCATGTTTTATATTGTTATTTTCTTTTCAATTAATAATTTAAAAACTTGAGATAAAATCAATTACTGTTGAATTTATTTGATTGAACATCATTTGTAAAACCTGTAAATTAATTTAATTTATTCATGTTAGATTTTCATTTCATTTTATTTATTATCATTTCAGAAAAAAATCACTTTTTAATATTGAGACTTAAATAATATAATTTTATTAATGTGTTTGCATACTCATATAAATTTTAACAACCATTTTGGTATTTTCTTTAATTTCAAATATTGTTTAAAAATATTTTTTTAGAAGATGTTTAAAAATTATATGTAACTGTAATAATTATACTTATTAATAATTTCTCTTATATGTAATTGTAATTAATTATTCTATCCTCATTTTGCTTCAATTCCTTTCCTGAATTCTTTTTTGTTATTAAATATGACATTTGAAATTCACTAGTCATTTTTTATCCTCTGATTTAAAAATAATTTAATGTCTTTTCAAAGAATTGAAAGTATATACCTTTAAATTTTTCTGTAATAATTTGGTGTACACTTTAAATGATTTGTGATCATTTCTAACATAATTTATTTACCCATTTGATTATAAATTGATTTCTTTTGTTGATGTTAATCATATAGGCGAAGTATGGTTAATATATTTCATGTCTCTTTTAATTTCTTTCAAATTGTTTTTTCTCCAGCAATAAAGCAAATATTAGTTATCTTTAAGGTGTGTATTACTTATTATTTATATTGGTTATATCAAAAATGTTTCTGCATATATTCAATAAAGAACAATATTTCTAATAAAGTAAATATTGCCAGTCAAGGTTTTGTTATAAAATATTACTAAATATTCGAAATGTTAATTGTTATTTGTACTATTAATATCATAGATTTTCATTCAAAATTCATGCCACATATTTTTTTATTTAAGTTCTTTCATATAATATATTCATGAATAATTAGAACTCGTATATTTGAGTAAGTATATTTTCTGGTTTTTACGCTAATTATGAAATGTTTTAAAAGCTTTTAAATTTATTTATTCAATTTGTGTTCAAAAAAATAGAAATGGGTAATAATAGAAAATTTATTGTTCAAAATTTGTTTTAATGGATCCTGATATTATATAGAGATACATATACAATAATCTTGCATTCACCACACTATACTGGTTACTTTTTTAATATGTTTATTTCAATATTAAACTCATAGAAATTTATAATTTAATAATTTTTTTTTTTAAATGAGCATCATACTGTACAAATTTAATTGTTTAGAATGTGGAAAACTTCTTCAAAGGAAAAAAAAAAAGTTTCTATATTTAAAATAACATTGTGTAAAAAAAAAACTTATATTATTTATTAAATAATATGTAGTGAAATTATTTCATTTTTTTATTAAAAATTTTTATATTGGATCTGATTTTTCTTTCTTTTATTTTTAGCTTTTGATGAAACGAGTATGTGCTCCTTAAAATACCAAAAAAGTGGAAGTGAGACGTACCATTGCACTTATTGTACTTATACTACATCATATAAAGGAAATCTCAAAACACACATGGTAACTCATGTTAATAATCGTCCATTTGTGTGTAATGTATGCCACAAATCCTTCAACCATAAAGTTGCTCTGAAAACACATTTTCGATTGCATTCCGGGGAAAGGCCTTACAAATGTGACATTTGTGGTAGAGCATTTATTCAGAGGGGTGCTTTGAATTATCATGAAAAGACTCACCTAAAAGCTGAATTTAAAAAACTGGATTAGTTTTTCTGTAGAATTTTTAACTATAAATAATTCACTTTATGTAATTTTGTTCCAGATCAATGGTATTCAAACTGCATTCTGCAGAACCCTGGAGTTCTGCACAAATTGTTGTTTATATTAAAAAGTAACTTTATATTTATTTCTCAATTAAAGTAAATAAAATTTCATTGCTCTAATTTTTTTTTTGTTGAGAAGGGATTATATTGCATATTTTTATATTAATAAGAGTTCTGTAAATTGTCAGAGTTTGAAGACCGTTGTTCTATATTAAAATATTCTGTAAATCTGTTGAATTATTTATTAATAAAGTATACTATATAGTCCTTATGTATTCCTCTTCTCCTAAGAACCTCTACCTCCTCTACCGTATTCCTCTTTCCCTTCCCCTTTGGAGAAAATTTTTAATTACCGCATTTAGAGTAATTTAAAAAAGAATTGGTAAGTTTTGTTCTAAAAGTGCTAAATAAAACTGGACTTTTTTTCAGAGGCAGCAGAATACTAAATTTATTATTTTATCTGCAAATCTGTAAAGAGATGCAGATATGGTTTTTTTTATAAAATAACAATGTGAAATAGTTATGCATAAGTCTGCATTATGTATTAACTTAAAAATATTTTTAGAATACTGTAAGTGATTCTAATAAAAAAAAATAATAAAAAACCTGCAATTTTTTCCCTTGATTTCACAATGGTTTTTATAGTGTTGAAAAAAATCCTCATAAATTATTGTTAAAGTGATGAATTATTGCTACCAATTCATTCATTTTTATAAAATAGTTCAGTGCAAAAAAAAATTATTTTTGTACCTCAAGTTTTTTTCTATTGTCCTATGTATCTATCGTTATTTTTTTAATAATTATTTCTTTAAAAAAAATTTTATAAGAATTATAATCGTTCTTTTAAAAAAATTTTTTTAAGTAGTAATGTGTAAAAACTCTTCTTAACTTTTGTAAGGACATGCCTATTTGCTGCCTGTTTACTTTCATATTAAAATAAGTTGGAATGGAGTTTAAGAGGCTGTAGTACTAATAGGCCTCCTAATAATTAATTGTTGTAAAACAGTAAAAAAAGACATTTTAAAAATCTAAACAATTGTCATAACTCTTAAAAACCTCTCAATATGTTTCTTGCTTTTAAATACCAAATACATGAAAATATAGAATTGTTTTTCATAACTTAATTAGGGCACTCGTAATTTAGGGTAACTTGTAATTAATTATTTATACCAATCAGGTTTTACCTGAAAAGTAAAAATTCACGTTTTAATTTCATTTATTGACATTCATTGTTTTTGTTTTCACATATTATACTTGAAACTGATTTTTACTGTGTATATTACATGTATGGTTAGAACAGTTTTATAAGGAAAGCATACTTGTAAATTTTGCTGATAAGTTTAAGTCATTATTTTCATTTATATTAATTTATTAAACACCTTAGTTTAAATTCCATATAAAAAAAAATTTCAAGAATTTTTTTAAAATGTATTGCCTGTAAATTATGTTATTATTATTACATTAAAACATTTAACATATTGAATAAGTAAAATTTTCATATTATTAATAATGATAATTCTGATATTTAAAAAATTAGTTGTGAATATGTTGGATTATTGATTTCTGTATTAAAATTGAGTCTTAAAAAGGAAATAATTTCAAATTCTCAATGTTTTTGTGTTTTTATTAGTTTAATTAAATGTTAGTATCATCTTTATTATTAGTTTTATAATTTTACTGTATATAATATTTTTTTTAAATATTTCAATTCCTAATTCATAGTATACAAATGTATCCAAAGCAATAGCAGATTTACATTTAAAATATTTTTATATTCATTGAATTGTTCTTTTTATATTTATGCCAAACTAATGTAACATATTATGAATTCATATAATTAATTTGCATTTTATCATATTTTTTTTCAAGATCAGAGATTATCTTAGTTCCATGGGAAACCTTTTTGCCAGTGTTATATAATGGCCGTATAGCCTTTATACCTTAGGATCCCCTTTTCAGAATGCTATTTTTAATATGAAGTAAAATTATATATGATAAAAACTTTTTCTAAAATAAGGATACAATAATTCATGCATTTTTCTATGCACATTAAATAATGGTAAACTGCATTATGAAGTTTCAACTTTTATGTATAAAAGATGTTTCAACTGTGATTTTCCCCTTCCTTTGAATTAAATTGACATGTTATAAAATGCAATCTATTATTTCTATTCATAATCATGAGTAATAATATTATAATTTCTTGCTTAAATTCTTATAAGAAATGCTGAATTTATCAGTAAAAATAAAGGTAATGATTTTTATTCCATGCCCAAGGCTCACAGATCCCCTGAACTTAGCCCATAGTACAACTCAAGAAATCCAGCTGTGTTTAAAAATCCAGATTTAATATAAGTTGTACAAATTTGAAAAATAATTTTTGATATATTTAAGAGATTTTCAGCTGATAATAGTTAAATTCTTCTTTTCATAAATTATCCTTTCCTTAAATTTGTTTGCTACATGTTATGGTTTTATTGATAAAGAATGTATATTTATTTCTATATGAATAATAACTTGTTAGGGTGTTTATATAATTTATTAAAACCGTTAATAAATAATTAATACATTAATGTAACATAATTGTTATTTAAACAAATTTTATTGAAAAATTATCAAAATTATTGTATTTATAGTGAGTTCTGTTGAAGTTGCTTCTAAAATATTGATAAATGTGGTATATTTCGTTTTTAAAAAAATATTACATCTTTATTAAATTAGATCTCTTTCCTTTCTGTTTTCTAGACTGTATAGAAGGAATTCACTTTTTTACGAAACCTATTGAAAATGGAATTCGCTTATACTGTTGTTCAAGTTGCAACTATTGTACACCACGTAAAAGTCACCTCAAAACACATGTGGTAATTCATAGCAGTGTTCGTCCATTTGTCTGTAGTGTATGCAACAGATCATTTAACCACAAATTATCTCTCAATATTCATTATCGGCAACATTCTGGGGAAAGGCCTTACAAATGTAATATTTGTGACAGAGCATTTATACAAAAAAGTGGATTGGATTATCATAAAAAAACTCATCTAAAAGCTGGAGTAAAACCTCAGTTGAAATAGCTTTTGTTATCATTTAGAGTAAAGTGTTATTTCAAATGATAGTACATTTTACAAAATTATTTCTTATTAAAATGTAAATTTTCAAGCTTAAAAAAAGGTAAAAATATTTTCAATACAAAATAATAATGTATACTCAATATAATGCTACTCAACATACTGTAGCTTACAAATATAACTTTTCTTTTATCATTACTTTTAAAAATCATTTCCTATACAATATTAAATATTTAAATTATTAGTGGTTTGAAAGGCACATATTTATTTTTTTATAATGTATTGGTATTTTTACCGGTTAAATTAAATTTCTGTTTATTTAGATGTGCAATTATAACTTTTTTAGTATTAAAGACTATTTTTATATGATAATTCATGAAATAAAAATGTATTTCCCTGTTATTATTGTTTGAATTTGTAATTCTTATTATTTAATATTTATTTTAAAATTATATCTTTAAAATACAGTGCTTAAGGAATTTTTTCTAGAAATAATTTAATGTTTTATTGATACATTTGAAGCATTAATAAAATATTGCAATTCATATATACATTTTTTAAATTTGGAATAACAAATTTCTATGTTATAAATGCAGTGTTAATATTTTTTATGATACTGAATAAATAAATCTTAAAATGGTATCGATTTATTTAAATGTCGTGGATTATCTTTATTATGCACATGTTTTTCCACTCAAAAATAATAAAAAAAATTAGTTAATTACAAATACTATGCATTTCTATTTTAAACTAAATAATGGAAAATAATATATATATAGAATTGCATATATGATTTTCATACAATATATTTGTGCAGAATGAGGTAATAAAATTTTTTCTCACTTATTAGTTATTGCATGAAATTCTTACTGAATTTTGTTTAATTATTGCATAACTTATATGATTCTTGTAAGATTAAAATTTATGTATGTTTTTGTAGCATATAAATTTTCATGATTAAGTAGAATTAATTTTTTATAAACTGTAAAACCTAGTACAAAAACTTGTATAAATGAAGATTTTTCTTAATATATATATATTATATTTGACATAGCATAGACTGTTAGAAAAACTTAAATTAGACTTATATCATTAAATAAATAAAAAGTTTTACTTTCAAGATTCTTTGGATAGATGTTGTTTTATTTTAATCACTTTAGAATTGAAATTTCCCCAAAAAAATAAGTTACATATATTATGCTCTACAATTAATAATTCTTTCATTAAAAAAAAAAAAAATTATTAGTTTGTAAAAAAGAAAATTTTTCTGTAAAATTTATTGAAAATAAAATTCAAATCTTTATATTATATACTTATTACAGACCACATAAAAGTGATCTCGAAGTGTGTGCAATTACTCATAGTAATATTCGTCCATTTGTGTGCAGGAAATCCTTTACTATCCTTAAAATTTATTTTTGATTGCATTGCACTAAAAGATTTTTCTAAGTGTTAAGTTTGTGGCAAAATGTTTGCTCAACATATTTCATTACATTATCACTAGCAGATTCATTTAAAATAAGGAATGAGACTTTATTTAATAATACAGTTAGAAAATTTCTACAGAATAACATTTATCCATTTGAAAATATTATTTCTAAAAATATCAAACTTATATGAGTAACATTATTTAGAATTGAAGTAAAATAATAATGTAATTGAAATATCCTAAAAATGTTAATTTCTAAATTTATATAAGAGAACCTCCTATTTTTGTAAATGTGATATTTTATTTTCATGTATATGGTACATGTATAAATAAATACATTTTTCATGCATAGGTAAATAAAAATGAATGGCTTTATTTTAGAACTTAGATATCGACATAATTCGGTTATTAAAATGTATCATTAAATAAATTTTGTACAATTATTACTTTAATCTAAATGTGCCATAATGCCACCATCATTATGTGGATTCTTTCATTTTATAAGGAATTCATTACTAGGAAAATTTATTTGTAACCTCATATATTTTAGTTCTTTACAACTAAATGTAACATAGAATAATTTTTTTTTATGTACAACTTTTTTTCTTTTGTCCTATCCATTATTGGTACATCAAATAAAAAATATCAAAATTTTAAAAGATGAGGAATTCTTGGCTTTGTCAAAATTCATGTGTTAATCTTCTGGACTAACTAAAAAGAAATTTTATACTTAAGAAATTAGAAAAATTTTAAACTAAAAGAAATTTTAAGATACAACATTGTATATTGTCATATAATTATAAATTTGTATCATCTATGAGATAAAATGCATCAACAATTACAATGCTTTTCCAACAGCATGGCAGGAGATCAAGTAACATCTTTTAAGGTAAACTAAAATTTTAAAAAATTTATGTTTTTAGATAATCTTACTTGTTTTTGTTATAAGTGCTTTACATGCTTTTATCATGTTTTGCTTTATTCTTAGAATATAGATATTTTGTTTGTTATTTTATATGTATATATTTTTATATTTAATTTTGCATTTTAGGATGCATAATATAAATTCAAATTATATATAATTTAATATTAAATTTATTATTTTTATTTTTTAAAAATAAAAACTATACATTTTTAAATGTTTATTTTTTCATTTTATAAATATTTGAGTTATTTTTAAATGTACAAGTTCTGAGGTTAATTTATAAAAATGTTTTTATTGTATTTTATAATGTCACTATTAAATTTTAAATTTTAAATTTTTTTATAAAATCATTTGGTTTATATGTATTATGAATAATATTTTCTTTTAAGAACAGCATATTTTTATTGTGTAAAAAAAATTTTCAGATAAAATTTATTACAGAATATATTGAAATTTTACTTCCTTTTATAATTATATCCTTGAAAAATAAAACTTAAAAGGGATAGCATACAGGTTTTTTTTTTTTTTTTTTTTTTTTTTTTTTCCCCTCCCCTTACTAATATAGAAAAAAATTTTTTGTTTATCAAAACAGAGATAATGAAATATATTTTATGCACATATTTTTAATCTTTTATGTTTTAAACATGCAGGTGCATATTAAAAATACTCTTAAAAATATAAGTTTGTCACAATTAGATATTCTGTTATTGTCACAATTATATATTTTTTTTATTTTTTAGCTGTTTGATTATAAGCATTTTGCCCCTTTGTTATTTTATATTGGGAAAGATGATTCTGTCCCCCCTTCTTTTCTGGGATAATCCAAGTTAAAGCGACATTTAAGAATATATTAAATAGCAATGGAGACAATATATGATAAATATAAAAGAAAATCTACTCAATAATGTTAAACAAAATAATAGAATAAAACAACTTTATTCTTAAAAATATTAGAAAATTGTTTGTTGTGCTGCTACTTAAATATTTTATATTTGTATATTAGTGTAAATGCTGTGTATAATTTATATTCACATTTGGTTTCCTAGTCCTCTGTCTTTAAAGAAGGAATCACCTTTTCTATAAAACAGAATGAATATGTATTTAAGATATGCTATTGCTCTAGCTGTATTTATTCTATTCCATATACAGGAACACTAAAACACGTTTTATCTCATGGTAATGCACATACATACATCTGCATGCAGTGTGTACCACAATTCTTTTAAAACACAGAGCTCTCAAGACATTTTTGATTATATTCTTGTCATTTGTAGAAACCATTTGTTCAACACATTTCACTGCATCAACATAAAAAGATTCATTTAAAATAATACCAAAAAAGTTAATTTGAAATAAATCTTTTGCAAAAGATATTAACAGAATCATTTTAAAAATAGCAAATCACATAAACATTATTTAGAAGGAAAGCAAAATTTTATATGTTCAATAGTATTCTATAAAACATTTTTGCATTTATTTAAAATGAAAAAAATATCAACTTCAACCTTCCCCCCCTTTTTCATCCCAAGTGTGATTATTGTGTTTTTAATGTACTTATTTTTATATTTATTTTTATATGGTGCATGCTATTATGATAGCATAAATATATCTTTCACTGATTGAATATACAATATTTTATTAGTTAATTATTTTAAAAGTATACAACTAAAATTTTTCTCACTGAATTTATTTATCTTATTTTTATAACTTTCTTATCTGACATTTATATATTTAAGCCTTTTATTTTTATCTTATGATTATTTTTATTTAATTTTGTTTTTTGTTTTTATTGCCTCTTAAATAATGGAAAACTAATTTAAATTAAAATGATATATAACATATAAATTATGTTTTTATATACTAAAGTACTGACTATATATTTGTTTGAAATGTTTTTATTGAAAGTGTTTCAGTTTTATGAATCATTTTGAAATGCACATATAGATTTGTGAGAAGAACTGATTATTATTGTTTTATTATTAAATTGTTATTTATTTTAGAATCATGTAATGAGTGCAATAGTAAAGTAATAAATTGTAATTATTTTTTTATAACAGATTTGTTTAAAGATTTTAATTTATTCTTCATTGTTTACATAGTAGAATGCTTAATGCTCTCAGTTCCATTTTCATCTATTATTAAGATTTCATATTCACTAAAAATGATGCCTAGTGTTAAATTACTGATTTTTGTGGCTTGGAAATATTTTTGCACTTATGATATATTGTTAGCCTATGTTACTGCTATCTGTTGAAATTAAGAATTGTAAGCTTGATAATATTACTTTGAGTTCATAATTCTTCATAAAATATCTACTGGAAGTCAGATATTTTATGAAGAAATTATTTTTATTGAATTCTTTTAATGTTAAAAGAAAAACATTTGCATTTTATGCTCAATTTGTTACAAAATACAATTTAATGTGTACATCAGAAATATTTCAATACAGTATGCTAACTTCCAGACTCTAAAAAAAAAATTTATTTTCTTATTTTATTGTAACATCAATAAAACAAGATTTTTAAAAAATGATATTTATGTCTGTAATATGTGGACATTCACTTGTTTTCTTTTCATAATGTACCCATGAAGTTTTCATTTTGTATGCATAGTTGTAAACTTAAATTAAAATGCTCCTCAACATTTAGTAGTGTTTTTGATATATTAATATAAGATAAAAAGTATACATTTTAGTGACCGGGATATAGAAATAAGTATATGAGTGTGAGAATTAAGTTGAAAACAAAAACTATTTACTGGACAAATTATTCCATGGAAATAAAGCTAGTTAAGGTAATAAAATAAAAGACTTCAAATGAAAATGCTGCAATAAATTTCAATGATGCAAAAAATAAAGAAAATGAAAACTTTCGATTATAAAAGGAATGAATTTTAAAAAATTATGCACAATTTATAATAATATTTACAATAGAGGAGAGCATCTTAATCAGAATTTATCTATAGGTTTGCTTTCCGAAAGTAATCAGTAAATTACTCCGTTTCCGCAGAAGCCTAAACTGTGAAAAATATAATTGATAGTTGTAGAAAGTAGCAAAAGAGTTCACACATGATACAGTGAGGAGGAAAATAAGGTGATGAGGAATCAGCCCATGAAAAAAAAAAATTATAAAAGTAAGACATAGCAACAACGAAAAAGTAGCAAATATAAATAAATAAACTCCAATCTGATTTCATTTTTATCGACTACTTTGTTGTAAATTCTTTTTATTCGCATATTGGTGTACACGGGCGTCACATTTCCATTCATAAAAGTTTGGATACCCCATATCAGCTGCCATAATTTTCTTGCTTTGTATTTAGAATATTAGTCTATTCTATGCATTAAAGTTCTGTATATAATCTTCATCAAAAAGCATTCTATACAAACGATTTTGTGTGTGTGAAGGAGGAGATAGTGAACAAATAAATAAATTTATGGCCTATAATTCTCGTTAAGCGATAATAAAGTTTTGAGCAGGTTATAGGCAGAAAACTGTTGTACATTTTTAATGGCAATTTTTTTTTTTTTTTCATATTGTACCTTAATCAATTTTTTTTTTTTTAGGACCACAAGGTATTTAATTTATTAAACCTCTATTTCACTCTAATGTAATTAAATTAACTAATGCTAATCTTCATGCTTGCTTTTTTTTACCCATTGATAATCATCCTCATTCAGGCCTTCGAGAATAAATTCCAATACTCAAAGCAATTATTCTAGTACTAATTTGTATTGTTTATATTTGTCATATGAATCACTATTGCCAAATTTATTTCATTTAATGGTTGTTTATTCGAAGTTTTATGAAATATTGAGTTTTTTATTAAATTTTAGACATATATTTATACCTTTGTAGATTTCTATTCTTTTTAAAGTATTAAAAAAGAATTATATATATATATATATGTATATATTCCTCTTTAAATAACAGATATTTTCAAGAATTATTATCGCTTGCCGATTCCACTGTTGAAGTATAAATGTTTTTTAAAAAATCGATATCAATTTTCTTATAGTCTAAAGAATAAATGCTAGAAAGTTTAAAATACTTTAGCTATTTCTAACATTTAAATATGTAAATAAAATTGTGACTTTATTTCCATAATTTTATTGATGAAAAGAAAAATTATATTTTTAAGTGACTTCAAACTTTTAATTTTTATTTTTGGGTATTTTAATTAATTTATGCCAAATTCAAGACTATCTTCTTTTAATTTTGTGTTGTTAATTATTAAAAGTTTCACATACTTTCTTCGTGATAGTTAAAATAATTGCAAATTAGTATTTTTTATGTGTTTTAAAAAATATCTTTAGTCAAATGTGTCAGTTAAAATTAATGCATTTGTTCTTGTATTAAAGTTTTTAAAGTTCAAATTTTTCCTATTTTTTAGAATGAAATGATTTTTGTCTATCTTTAAGGAATATTGTATCTTTAGAATTAATTTTTTTAAATTTTAAGCAGAATAAACTACAATGTATTTTTCTATTATTTTTTTCCAGCCTTTGAAGAAGGAATTAGTTTTTATGTGGAATGCCCTGAAAATGGAATTCTGATGTATTGTTGCACAATTTGTACTTATTCCACGCCACGTAAAGGAGATATCAAAGCACATGTAAAAATAACTCATAGTAGTTTTCGCCCATTTTCATGTAATGTGTGCCACAAAACTTTTAAATTAAAAAAAGCTCTTAAAATACATTTCCGACTCCATTCTGGTGAAAGACCTTACAAATGCAGCCTTTGTTGCATGTCATTTGCTCAACAGACAGCATTGAATTATCATTATTTTCATCATCATGTAAATGAAGGAATGAAAGCTAGTTTAAAATAATTGTATGTTGTAATCGTCAAATTGTCAGGCATATATCTTGCACTTCATTAAACTATTCTAAATCAACTTGAAAAATAATACATTCTTGAAAGTTAGAAAAACAATTTGATAAGCAACGATTTTAATTAATATAAACTACAAAATTAAAATCTGTTTTTTAAGGCAAAATATGTGCTCTTAGTTCTCCCTTCGATTATCACAAAAAGGCTTGGATACTAATTGAAATCGCAAATTTATTTTGCATATGTACGTATGGAATTTTTGGAAGAAACAATAAAAACATTTTGTATGTGAAAATGTTAATTTTTGAATGTGAATTTTGCCATTGAAATAAATATTCTATGGATTAAATTTATTTTACTTTATTTACATATTAGAAATTGTTATGATTGTTTTCTTTATAAAAAAAAAAAAGTAACATATTTTTTTTTTTTTTTTTTTTTGTGTGTGCTTTCTTAAAATAAAATATAATTTATATGTTGTATTTGGTACATTCAGTGTAAAGATTTAACCTCATCTTTGTGCTATACGTTACAAGGAGATTTCTCTTTTTTTTCTTTTATACAGGTACATTTTTAATAATCATTTCAACGACAGTTTATATTGAGATTTAATTTCTTATACCATTGTATGTTTCTGTGTTTTAAAGCACTATAAAAGAAATACACAGACAATTTCATGTGTGCCAATTTAATTAAATTGATTTTATTAATTTTAATGTAATTAATTAATTTTAATTTTTATATTTCCATCATTATTATTTTTCACTGAATTGTTTAATGTAATATGCTGCTTTTCAAACTTTGTTTTGTTAATCTTAATCAATTTTGTTTTTTCTAATTATTTTGTCATTGGAATTTAATTAACATAACAATATGCCTTATACTTCATTGTGTAGAAAAACATGTTATTATTTTTTTTTTAAGAATTTAAAAATTTGATTCAAGTTGAATAAAAAAAAAAAAAAAAAAATTTTATTCTTATTTAATATCTTTACTATCTTTTTTTTTCAGTCTAGAAATGAAAGAATGATTCAAATTATAATTATGTTTATTTTTATAAATCCTGGCTCAAAATTTTAACATTCTAAATAATTTAGTTGTACTGATCTACTTTGAATTTTGATGATTAGATTTTTATTCTATTTAGCCAAATACACACACAAAAATTCTTTTTAATGCAATGACTCCAGAAGAAATATTTTTAGAAGACAAATTATTTAAATAACCATGTGCTTTAATATTTAGAAAACTTTAAAAACATTATTAATTAAATAAGTATAAATAAACTTAATAGATTTTTGTGCATGAAAATAATTTTTTATTTCTTTGTTTCGAAATTGTTGTTTTACCAAAATGAGATTTCATTTTATGATTGTGTTTCTGATTTTCTTCTGTTTTTTATTTTAGTCTTTGAAGAAGGAAATAGTTTTTCTGTGAAATACAGTGAAAAAGGAATTAAGATGTACTGTTGCTCAAATTGCACTCATTGTACTCCATATAAAGGAAACTTGAAAGCTCATATGGCAATTCATGATAATGTTCGCCCATTTGTGTGTAATGTGTGCCACAAATCTTTTATTCAGAAATCAAGCCTCAAAGCACACTATCGTGTACATACTGGAGAAAAACCTTACAAATGTGACATTTGTGGCAAAACATTTACTCAACTTGCTAATATAAATGTTCATAAAAAAACTCACTGCAAAGATAATTTAGTTTAAAATTTTTTAGATAGGAATGAGATAATATTGCGTGTGAAAATGCAGTTTTTCATTGTGCAAGAAAAAGATATTTTTTATCAAAATGTACTTTTTGTTTTGTTTTTCAGTCATATTTTTATATATTTATGTTAAATATTTGTTAGTTTTTTCTTTCATTATTGTTACATTTTTTTATTTTTAAATTAAATGTGTTAATGTATTTTTTCTTACAGTTTTTAATTGATTTTAATTCATTTTTTATTAGTTCCGAAATATATAATATATATGTGAGTGTTGTGGCAAATATTTAAAATAATAGTTTTTACTGTACTTGTTTAAAAAGATTATTCAGCATTATTTCTTAGTATAAGGTTGTAAATATACTATGTGCAAACAAACTGAAGTAAACAACATTTTATATTATATGTTACAAAATGCAATAAAGATTATGGGTTCATATATAATGTCTATTTTTTGTGCCAATTATTCATGAATGTGCATTATGTAAATCCAGTAGAAGGTGATGATGCACGTCTACCATAGCCTGTAAATAGTCTTGAGGTACTTCGCATGCAGTTTATATGTTGCAGAGAAATGCTGTTATGTCAACGTCAAAACAAATATCAGCTAGTGACGTGCTCGGAATGAGAATAATCATTGCATCATGGAGGCTGGTTAACTACCTTGGTCATTCTAACGGTGCTGTAAGGAGGTGTGGTGATCACAGAATAGAGTGAGTTCATGCTCAAGAAGCCTTCGTAACCGAGACGATAAGCAGTCGACTGCATCATTGTCCACACACAGGCAGCATGGTCTGTATGGACTGCTCTGTCTGTCCTACCATTACAAGGTATCTGCCTGTCAATCATTTGCTATTACAGCCCTATTATTTGTGTTGCTTGATGGTCATCCACTGTCACCTCTGTTTGAAATTGTGCGTTACCCAGAAAAATTAGACTGATGGATTTGAGACAAGTTATCTTCAATACCGAATTATGATCCAATTTGGATTTTTTTTTTATCAATATGATTATGATTAATATAAATGACATTGACTTGTTTTGTTTATATAATCCACATGAAGAAATTCTTAAGTTCTTTATTGTAGAAATTTATAATGTATTTTAGGTAGGAAATTATTGTACATTAAACTGGTTTAGTTAAAAATACTTTAAGAATGTTGATAATTAAATATTTACATTGTGAGATTTAACATTATTAAAAATATAAGTATATTATCAGAGTAATAAGAAAAACTTTTGAAAAAATGTTTTTTTCCTGTTTAGATTTAAAAACATGAAAGTAATATAACTTTTAATTATATAATACTTATAAACACAAAATATTCTGTTTATTACTTTACATTTCAATATAATATAAAGTGAAAAGTAGAAAAAATTATTTTTAGACATTATTATCGTTTTATAGTATTACTATTATTTATTTATTAAGATAGTTCTGTTGGGAATGCTGATAATTTTTTCATTTGTATTACTTTTTTTATTCAAACATATTTTTTAGCTTGAAATCATTAACATTATTGTTGTTTGAATTTATTTTATATCATTATGTATTTATGATGAGAACTTCATTCTGAAAGAATTACATAGTATACATTACAAAAAAGAATACATTACAAATGTAAATAATGTATGTAATGTAATGAATACATTACATTTATAGAATACATTACAAAAAATTGTAGGGTTTCCCATCAATTTGTATCACCTTTTATCTTAATATGTGTTTAAGATTGAATTTTTAATTTTAAAATTAAACACGAAATCTTTTATTATACAATAATGTACCTTTTAATTTTTATTTTTCAATTTCAGCCTTTGAAGAAGGAACCAGTTTTTCTGTGAGAAGCAATGAAAACGGAATTAAGATATACTGTTGCTCAAATTGCACCTATTCCACTCCATATAAAGGAAATCTTAAGGTACATATGTCAACTCATAGTAATGCCCGCCCATTTGTGTGTAATTTGTGTCACAGCACTTTCACCTTGAAGTCAAATCTCAAAACTCATTTACTTTTACATGTGGGACAAAAACCTTACAAATGTGACATTTGTGGCAAGGCCTTTGCTCGACGGGCTAATATGAATTCACATAAAATATCTCATTTGAAATCAAACATGCAGCAAAACTAGAAATTACATGTGTGGTTTTTGAATTTGAATTGTTACAACTATTTACTGCAGATTTAAAATAACAATGAACCCAAAAGTTTCATCATCTTGTAAGGCTTTTACCAATTTTGTGTTTATATCATGAGCAGTGCTAAAAGCTTTGGATCCATTAATATTTTAGTACCTTACTAATCTGTGGAACTTCAGTATTTGAGAGAAGTCAAAATTCAGTACTCGAAAAACCTGATGATATGTCATTGAATCCTTATCTTTTCAACTGCTCTTTTTGTGATGGCATTTATATTAAATCACCTAGCTCTTTAGCAAGACTCTGACATTCTCATAGTAATTCATATGCATAATGATGTAAAAAAGAGTCCAGGTGCTCAAAGAAAAGTTGTGTAATTTAGACATAATATAATTCAGATTATTTATTTTTGGACTGCATAATGTTTCTGAATAAATATTGCTAAGAATTTTATTTTCACTTAATTCTTGATGCACACTTGCCTTTTTTTTTTTTTTTAGAATGAAAATATTATATGAATGCAATTTTTTTTATGAATAAAAACATTTATCAACAAATGTGATTTTTGCTTTATATATATAATATGGAAAAAATTTTATTTTATATCAAATACAATTTCTTATATACTTTTTCTCTAAAAGCTTAAAGAAGTTTTTTTAATAAGCAAATTTAACAATATTTTGTCTTATTCCATTTAAATTTTTCTTTTGAAATTTCTTGAATATTTTTTTTAAAAAACTTGATTTGAAAAATTTTTTTAAAAAATTTATTTTTTAATCTTTATACATAGATCAAAATGTAATTTTTTTTTAAATACTGTTCTTTATTACAAAAAAAAAATAGTAATTCAGTTAATTACGTAGTATGTATTATTCATTAATGTAGTTTGCTGAAGATTTTATAACATTTTCTATTTAAAAGAAAAGTGTTCTAAGGCAAAACACGTTATTGTAAAATACATTTTTATGTTATGTTAAAAAATAGGTTTTGGCCTTATATTTATATGAACATCAAGTACCCTTCATGCAATTCATTCTTTGTAGAACATGTCTATTTATATAAATTCAAGCTTGCTTTCTTAATCATGTTCTAAAATATTTTTATTATTTTTATAGAATATATGCATATAACTTTTGTTATTTTATGCTGTAAGTAAATTAGTAAAGGGTTTAAGAAAGTATTAATTATATTTCCAGCATTTTATGTTTTTGTTTTGAAATTATTTTATTAATCATCATTTTTTTATTATAAAATTTGGGTATTTTTTTCAAGTATGTGGGAAATTATAATTATTTTAAAATAAGATACATGTCTAATAATTTATTTTTATGAATGTTTAAATTATTAAGAATGATTTTCGTAAAAAGAAATTTTTTTCAAAATAATGTATATAATATTTGTAACATGTTTGTATTGTTATTGAGTACAAGTTTTTTTTTTTTTTTTTAATATTTATTTTAATATAGTATGTTACCTTTATTATGTATTTACTGTTTTGATTCTTTTTAAACAATAATGTTTCTTTTTGCTGATTATGACAAAATTTGCCTTTTAAAACATTTTTTCATTTATCATTAAATCAGCAGAAAAACTGTGATTTCATTAGAATATCTTCAATTTAAATTAATTACATTTTACTTTTCCCTTTTTTGTTCTCCTTTAATGTGGGTTGTACTCATTGGTAAAACCTCCTGTGAAATTTTTACCTTTTTATGTTAAATTTTCTTTATCGAATATTGAAAATTAAGTTGTATTTGATGAGTGATCATGTGATTTTTAATGAAGATTTTCTAGCAGAATAGGACAATTTGAGTTAATTTTTCAATTGTAGTTAGACAATCGTTTCTTTATAGACATGATATTTTTATATGGAAATGCAAATACATCAGAATATTATTAGCTTCTTCCATAGAAATTTTTGAAAAATGCTACCTGTAACAATTGCAAAAAATAAATATAAATACAAAAAAAAAGTGATAATAAAATAAACTTACACATTGAAGCATCAAAAAGTGATTAAAAGCATATTCTTTATTGACAGTATTAATTAATATAGTATATGCAATAGGGATTACAATATCGGATCAAAACTTCAATACCGATATTCGGTATTTTTTAGATCTTGATACCTGTGTGAGAAATTTTAGAAAAAGAGAGAAAACAAAGGTTTTTTTTTTTTTTTTTTTTACATGGCAGTTTTATTAGAGAATGTAAATATCACAAAAAACTTGTAATTTATAAATTATAACAATATATAAATAATCACAAAAAAGTGTAAATATAACTATTCAGTCTGTGGTACTATTACAAATTTTTGAAATGTGATCTTAAAAAACATAATGCATCAATTGTACTCTCATTAAGCCTGGAACGTAATTTTGTGCAAAAATGACCAGCTGTCGAAAACGCTCTTTCGGCATCTACGCTAGTTGGTGGTACTGTTAGCAATGTGCAATATACTTTTTTCAAGTATTTACCTCTAAATCCCTCATCTTCAAATAAATCTATTTTTCGTTGAATTATTTTGGATATAGCTGGTTTCTGTATTGTATTTTGGTTTGTTGAAATTTTTTTAGTTATCGCCAATTATAATTTTTGTTCAAGAGACAATTCCTTTTCGCTATCGACATTAGTGTCATAATAATCTTCGATAACTGTACCAAATTCTTCTGAATGTGGATAGATTTGTGGGTAAAAAAATTTTAAAAAGTTTACTATAAACTTGATAATATTTGAATTGGTCAGTCTCTTTTCTTCTTTTTCTTTCTCATTTTTAAAATCATTATAATTATGTAAATACCGTAAGACATTTTCTATTTCTTCTGTGCGATTTTTCTATGTAATATATAATTCTTCAGATAGTGATATGTGCTGTTCTTTCAGTGACTGCAACATGAAATTTATTGTTGCATTAGCTGTTAATAAATTAGAATATCTCGTACATAATGCCTCAATAGCCAATTTTATTGGAAGTAGAGCTGATACAGTTCTGGATATTTAGTCGAATTCACCATCGGGAAAATTAATTTGCAGGTTTAAGTCGATCATTGCTTTTTAGATGGAATTTTTAGTTACAAAAAACGTTCCATCATTAGGAGTAAACTATTCCAACGTATTATATTCGGTTAGTATATATTTTCATTATATGGCATTTTTTGTAGGGGAACGTTTAAATATCTGAACAATTTTTCGAACTTTATAAATTATAGGAAGCATTTCTTGATGAGTTAATATTTCATCCTCATTAGCAATATCTTCTTCAACAATTGCATTGTCATTATCTTCATTGTCGCTCTCACTCTCTTCAAAGTCGAAATCCGAAGTTTCTATATCCACAGTATTTGGATTCTTCTGTTCTTTATTTTTTTGCTATAATACATCTATTACTTCTAACTGAATTCCATGAGCATAGCACAATTGCTAATTTGCACCAATCAACTTTCCTACTTGCTCCATCAGTCTTTATGTATACAATATCTTCTTTCAGGGATAATCCATGTTTAGCCAATTTAGATTTAAGCACTTTCACACATATTTCTTCTAGCATACTTACCGAGACATGTGTAAGACCTATATTCCAGAAAAAAATTTCTGAATGAATATTTATAATTAAATAGCGTCTATTTCTTACATTGTAGTCCAAATCCATTGTCCATTCATTAAATGTAGGACTAAAGTTTTCACCATTTACTTTTAATTGTATTAGCTCATGTTTCAAGAATTTCCAACACCGTTACTGTAGTTTATAACAGTTCTTCTTATAGTGTTAATTGATATTGGTAGATTTTAAAACCTCTGCCGGATAGCGATTTTCTTAATTCAATAGAAGTGCAAAACACTCAAAATGGTAAATCCTTTAATGCTGTCACTTTACTAATAATTTCATTCAAATTATCTGTTTTTTTTTTTTTTTTTTTTTTTTCCAAAATAATTTAAAATCCCTGATGGCTTGGGCGTCGAAACGATGCTTCAGTTTGTATCTTCATCGCAGTTTGATTCTTTCCTCTTTAACAAATTTGTATCATATTTCGTTTTTAAATGTGTATGGAGTCCGCGTGTACTTCCTCCATTCATTTTAATAACTCTTGATCATTTTTTACATTATATACTTTTCATCATATAAATAATGAAACCAAATCGGATAATTTTATATGTTCTTTAAAGTTATTGTTATTCATTATTATGGGGTATTATTTATGACTATAAATATAACAAATCTGAAAAATATTTTGAACTCTAAAGTAAGATATGCAGATACAATTGAATAACAAACTCACCAATTTAAAAAATATCGGAATATTACACACTTTCTTCACGACTACAACCTTTTTTTCACAGATAAGAATTTCTAGTTTTCAGATAAAAATTCTGAATAAGAATTCATAGATTAGAATTCTAAATTTCCGGTAAATACCGAAAAAAATGGTATTTAAACTTCTGAATACCGGTATTACAAAATTGTACAAATGGCTCAAAATATCTGGTATTGCAATCCCTAATATGCAAGTATGTTTTTATTTCTTAATAATGTTTGAATAATTTTTTTATTCTAATATTAGTTAAGATATTCAAAGTTAATTTTAGCCACATTTATCTTTATTCCAAATCAAATCAGTATTACGGATATTTTCTTTATAACTGTTAACAATCTATGATATTTAAAATACTGCATTAAAATATTTATAATTATTTTGATTTTATATCTATGTTAGATAGTATTCTGTAAACTTAAAGCACCTGCTTTACAAAAAACCCTTTTGAAGAAAAGCATTATAAATATGTGACATTTCTCAGAGATTTCAGTTTAATATTACAAAAAGATTTGTTAATAAAAATAGTTAAACCATTTTTTTTATGAAACATGATGCTGCCAAATGGAGATATACCATTGAGTAAATTGTATTTATTCCACAAATGATTACTAATTAAATATCAAGAATCACTTTTTATTTTATGGTGGTGTTTAGCTATTTGTGAGTAATATATTCTATAAAACAAATAAAAGTTCTTGAAATACATTTCCAAATTGTATTCTAGTAAAAGATGTGACATTTATGAGAAGAAAATTTTTCAAGGCAGGTGCACATTCAGGATTTTGTCGTAGTAGAGGCTCAACAAAATTAAACACAACCATTTATGAAAGCTCCATAGATTATATTAAATTAAAGTTATGGGGGAAAAAAACTGAATCAAAATTCCGTTCATTAAATGCTTAATTAACAATTTTTACATTGCTCTAATTCCGTTCAAATGCATAAGAAAAGAACATTAAAAGTAGAAATACTACACAAAAAATTAAAATTCAATCATCTTTTTTCTTTTGCTAGCTCATCAATTATTGTTTATGTCCACTTCAAAATTTCGATGAAATATTTAATAAAACTAAATCGGGATAAAAGCTGGTTCAATCAACAAATTCAGGTGCAATAAACAAAATTAACATTTATAAGAAATATATTGAATCATTAAAATGCTAAATATTTAACAGGAAACAATTGGGATTGGGTTGGGAAATGGCCTCGAGATTGAACACATACACACATTTTACTGGCAGGGGACTCAAGCCCACCATTTACCCTCCTGCTTTATGTCTTGCTCAAGGTTTTTCTTTTATTCATCATAAAAAAAGTTCATGTAATGCAATCATTAAAAAATTTGTATTTATATATACTGTGTTTTTGTTTTTAGATTGAATTTTATACATTAATTTTTTTATTAAAAGAAATATTATCAGGGGGTTGTTTTCTTTCTCACATTTATATTAATTTATTTTTATATAATGATTATTTGATTTCATAAATTTTGTTTCAGTTGATATTTTTTCTATTATAAAATAAATAAAATTGTATATATTTAAAAATAGTTTTAATAATTATCATAATATATATGCCATTTCTTTCAATTTATCCCATAGACTTCTGAAATTTAAAAAAATTTTACAATCATCATGCAATTTTAATAAATCAAGAAAAAAGTTTCTTCCAATATTCGTTGATCTTGTATATATGCTATTTTATAAATGTTAGCAAAATACTCTTAAAATGTTTTGAATTATTTTAAAGTAATATTTTTTTTATTAAATACAAAAATTTAGCTTCTTATATTATACTTGCTAGAATTTTTTATTTATATGACTTTTTCTAATTTTATATTTTCCTACAAATTTTTCAGTTTGGGTATAATATGTGTATTTATTTCTTTGATATAATATAGTGAATACTGTTAAAAATGTATTGAATTTATCCAAGTTGTCATTTTTATAATATTTTATCGTGTTTGTATTCCTTTTCTCAGTAACGTTCTACTGCCATTTATAACTCATTTTTTTTTTATTTTAGCTTTTGAAGAAGGAGTTAATTTCTGTGTAAAACATGATAAATATGGATTTAAAGTATATTGCTGCACAAATTGTAGTTACTTCACACGAAATAAAGGAAACCTTAAGACACATATGGTTACTCATGATGATATTCGTCCATTTGTATGTAATATATGCCACAAAGCGTTTAACCTTAAAGGAAACCTCAAAACGCATTTACGTTTGCATACTGGAGAAAGACCTTTCAGATGTGACATGTGTGACAAAACATTTACTCAGCATACTAATTTGGTTAGGCATAAAAACTGTCATTTTAAATCGAAAGTTTAAATAATATTCATATATATATATATATGTCGTAATAGAATTGAGATAATGTTGTGCCTAATAATGTTATGATATTTTTCTCATCAAGAAAAAACATGTATTTATTTCTTTTGGGTTTTTAAATATATATAGAGAGAGGCAGATGTCAGTTATACGTTTTGCTGTATTAGTACTGAATTATCTTCTTTTTTTTTTTTTCGTACAGTTCTCATATCATACATAAGCAGAATTTAATAAAGCAATTTTTCTTGTATTTGAGTAATCTTAAGATATTTATCTTTAAAAAATAGTTCATGAAAAAAAATATTTTTCAAAACAGATGCGATTTATTTCCAGTTCTTTCATTTAAAATCATAAACATTTTTTTTTTTTTTTTTTTTTTTTTACATTCTGTACCATAAATATGTTCAATTCTAATATTTAATAATAATATTTTGACAATAATTTTCATTACGTTATATTGCCTTTAGAAATTTTTGCTTATTTTAATGTGTTTTTGTAAAACTGATGTAAAGTTAAATTAGTAAACTTTAAATGTTAGGTACTTTTCGAAAATTAATTATTACAAATTTTATTTCAAAATTGGTATATTGGTATTTTTCTCATTGGTGAAAAAATAATGGTTGTGATTAATGGGAGCATAAAATTAATCACCTTTGTCTTTATGTATAATTATGTATAACCAGATAAAAAAATGTCCTTTATACAATGTGTTTTATTTAATGGTTCAGAAAAGCTTAATTCGTTTCTTTTTCTAAATTGTTAGATTTAATTTTAATTCAAAATCTTTTAAAGATGCTTATTTAAAATTCAATATTATTATGTATCAGTTATTTATGTATTTTTTGATATAATGACAATAAAATTATTGATATTTTTCATCTGAGAAGTCCTAAATTTTAGAGTTATTGTTTATAATTCAATGTTATATTGACTTTGAAGATGTGTATTTTTTTTCTCATTGTATATTTGAATGTATATATTTCAATGTATATGTATGAAGCTTTTTATATATTTGTAAAGATTTTTTTACTTAATTATAATGAAGCAATAGTAAAAAAAAGGGTTCATTGAAATTAATTTAATCTTTTATTTGTCATTCTAATGATATAATCTTGTGAATATTGAAATTTTTTTAAAATTATTTTTATAATAATTTCTTCAATTATCAATAATAATTTTATAATTTAAAAAAATTAAAATATAAATTGCATTTCTACAATCCAATCTACAATATTGGACGTTATCTGAGCTTCTCCATCTATTATGCTTTATTCAAAAATTTTAAACTAATTTCTTTTATTACATAAATGTAAATTCCTCCTTTAATATAATATTGCATTTCCTTTTTTTGCCACTTTTTTTTCTTTTTAAATTAGTCTTATTTTTATTCATTTCCATTTAATAATTAAGTTTTTGTTTATCATAATTTTATTTTATTTATTGTTCTTAAAAAAATGTATCAGTCTGATAGCAATTAACTATGAGTTTTCATAAAAGTGGTATTTAATGTTTTGCTGAAGATTTAAAATTTTTCATCATCTATAATTCTTATTTGTGTTTAATTCAAATAGTCTGATTACATAGAATGTTAAAATTTTTAGTGAAACATATTTATTTAAAAAGAAAATATGATGCTTTTGTATGTTAAAACAAATGCATGTATACAAATATATATATATATATATGATAAATGCTATATAAATAAAATCATGTAATCGAAAATTTTAAATTTAAATGCATATTATGTTAATAAATAATCTAATAATATAAGCA